>CM077577.1:27068456-27185211 GCA_039657325.1 Stephania cephalantha
TTTCATGTTGTGTTCTTCATAGTCTTCTCTCCCCGGCGTTGCCTTCTCATCGCCATTCATGCTTTGGTTTGCTATCTAAAGTTAAGACAAATAATGCCTTATGAATTCCTCTTGTATTAGTAGTTGGTGCTTCACTGGGCTCTGTCAACTCCAGACTCAGGGTCATGTTGAAGTCTTTGATAGAACGACTTCTAATTTATGTCCATTCACTTCAAAGATGACTTTTTGACCTATTACAAAGTGGCTTTGTCGTCGAGATGATGATCATGATAAGATTTTATCTTATCCTTGTAAATCCTTGCATTCGCATATGCATCATTCTTAATCTTTCTAGTTCCTAAATATCCACTTTTCGCTCAACACTTATTTCATTGTAATTCATGTTATAATGTTTGACTGCCGAATATGCTCTATGTTCTAACTCTACATGAAAATGACATGCTTTTTCCCATCAACCAATATTCCCATAATGAATCATCAAGGCATGAACTCCAGCTTTCTCGCCATCGGGTGAATAGTTTTCTCAAGGATGAGATTTGATCTCTCTATTAGAGACTTCTGGCTTGACTATTAGCTTAGGGACGAATAGGTTATAGATGTCCTATAGGTTACATTATATTTCCTTAACAAAGACTTTACAATCCTATTGTAGAGGCAGCTCCTCTCACATCGTCGATTGAGAGTAGAGCTCCAAATCTTGAAAAAATTCATGATTTCCAGAAGAACTGGACCATCATTTTAGAGTCATTACTTCTAAGGGGTTTGGCTTTAACCAATTTTGTAACATAATCCACCACTAACATGATATAAGTATTCTGCATTAGAAGGTGGGAATTGGCCCATGAATTTGATGCCCTAAATGTCAAAAATCTCACAAAAGGGATCTTAATCATAGTTATTTGATCTCTTTTCATAATGACCCATACTTCGATAGTTAGGACAAGTTTTAGTGAAGACATAAGCATTTTAAACGTTGTCACCAATGAAAACCACATTCCAAAACTTTCCTATTTGTACGTCGTGGACCAAAATGGCCGCCACACATATGTAAGGAATAATAGTGAGATAAGATAGAATGCATTTCCCCGCCAATAATACCCTGCGAATCATTTGATTTGCATAGAACTTCTATAAATATGAACGGCCCCACAAATAATGCTTTGAATCACACATAAGCCTAAAAGCTATTGTGGCACGTGAGTAGTCCGATGGTAATTGCTTTGTTGCTAAAGATAGTTAATAAGGTCAGCATACTACAACTTCAGAAAATGTTGCATTAATGCCTCACATCGTGGAACTCATTATTGAGAGAAGTAGGTGGTTCTCCATTTCTTAAGCGGCCGATGGAAAACCGCTCACTAGATACTCGACACTTTTCTTGTC
The DNA here is from genome assembly GCA_039657325.1 of Stephania cephalantha. NCBI lineage: Eukaryota > Viridiplantae > Streptophyta > Magnoliopsida > Ranunculales > Menispermaceae > Stephania > Stephania cephalantha. The sequence goes on from CM077577.1 coordinate 27,069,840, forward strand.
TTCTGATTGTAAGATCAAACTTTTAAAGTGAGAGTATCCATCTTATGAGTCTAGGCTTAGAATCCATTTTAGAAATTAGGTATCGCCAAAAGCTGCATGGTATGAATAGACTATGACTTTGGTACCTACACTACAAAAAAACAACAACTCAATAATAGAAAGGTCCATTGATGATCACCATAACTTTTGTCTTAATTCTGTTCTACAGCTGATTGGAGATCAAATATGTTCACTCTCAAAAATCGTTGTCGCTATAATTATTCAGAGACGCAAATATGAAACCATTGTTTGATTCCTGCACGGATCGTAAACCGTATTTGAGTTGGATTTGTAGATACTAACTACGATCTTAATGGAGATGGACATCTCTCCAAGGTGAGAATGCTTTGGCTTGTAGTTCGTCTCTAATCTGCTTATGATCATAAATGGATTAAAAACAAAAGTTATGGAATTCCGTTGCTAATTTGTTTCCTATTTGTACGTATTAGCAACGAAATCTATAGACTTCATTGCCAATCCATCTCTATCCCATTTCTAGACCCATTACCAAATTTTTGTTTAAATTCTCATGCTATTCCTTCGCAAATTAAAAATGGATTAGCAACAAAATCTATGAATTTCGTTGCTAATCAATCTCTATTCCGTTTCTACACCAATATTTTTTTAAATAAAACATTAAAATCAAAATGGTTCTCCCGAACTTCAAAACTTAAAACAACAAAGAATAGGATCTACTCCATCACCCGCACCCCCTCCAACAACTCCTTGGGGGTGCCAACATTCCTAAAAAAAGCAAATTTTCACATACACATAATAATCAACAATATATATCAACAACAAAGATTCAAATGAGAGAAAAATGTATAATTTCAAAAACCATAAAACAAATTTACATATCCACAAAAAGTAGTCAAACATACGATATAAAAAATAACACCTAAGTATCCGCAAAAGAACTAATTAATCCAAAAGTTCTATAACAATCATAAAAAACTAAAATCTCTTAAAGTCGTTCATCCATTGCAACTCGCCCTACTAAATATCAACAAAACATCATTATCAATATAAAATTTTTACAAACAACCATAAGATATATCTAAATATCTTCAACTTCCTTATCCCCGCAACCTAAGTTCTCTAGATATTCATAAAAGGAACTATTAATTCCAAAGTTGTGCAAATAGCCATAAATAATACTTAAGTATCCCCAAGCTCAAGCCATACCTCATGGCCCAATCTTGCATATCCCGATCAACATTGTATCGTCGTTGTGGTGGATCACTATATCTCGTTTGCGCCTTACCATCAAGCTCCTCGTGTGGTGGTGGTGGTGGTCGAGATAGGCCCATTCATCCATGGTCATCTCTTAACTGCTTCGCATAAACGTCATGACATGTCTTAATTACCTCGACAACATTATTGAACTCGTGCGTGGCACCATCGGCGGCACTTTGGGACGTGCTAGCACCAAAGATCCCGCATATCTTCTTTTCTTTCTCCCTAACGACCCGAGATCGTAGACACGACCTTTGGGACAACTTCACCCACCACATCGTAGTACACACCGCGCCAAATCAACCATCGATTGGTCCGGTGTAGCTGCAAATGTCGCCTCCCGATGTTTGCTTACAAGCCGAGCTCTGCCACCTACGGATCAACAATAAACAACTAAAATGATATGCAAAATAAGTAAAGTTACTACAACTTAGCTCGTATTTCTATACTTACATAAAACTCGGCGGATCTAAGATCAATGAATTCTACTCCATCATGATTTATGGTGTGGAGATGCAAATACACCTCACTCACGCGTAAGAGTCATCTCGATATAAGAGGCCGTATACAAAAGCTATGTAAAATGTAAAATATGATATCAAATTAAAGCTCGATTATTAATCATGTTTGATTATAAAACACTTACCATTCTCACAAAGTGGTGATGTATCATTGAGTGGATTGAAACATCTAATGGTGGTGTTGATCTCAGGAGTGGATTATAGGAGTAATATATATTGGGAGTTTAATTTCACTGTTATTCAATTTTAATTAAATATTATGTTAGAATCATGAAGTGAACTACGACACAAAGTGAAAGTAAATTGTGATTTACCAAAGATTTAGGAACTCTGCCATAAAAGAAAAATTTAAGTTTCATTCTACAATTGAGCTAACCCTAACAATAGAGAAACACAAACAATTGACACCTAAATGAAGTAATGAATTAACAAAAGTCCATTCCCAATCAATTGATACATAAATGAAGTAATGGACCTGCTTATCTCATTTAACTAGTCAAAATATTGTAGATCGGCAAATCAAACCTTCAACAATCTCCAAATCAAAATCTCAAAAACAAACCACATTAAAAACTTTAATATAAACATGACAACATCAACGCACTTACTAAGCATACCTAAATGAAGTAATGGACCCTCACCACTTGGGTTATGCACCACCGACCATACCATCAACAAATGGTAGCGAGTGAAAAGATCCCATTGCATCCCCATTCAATTAGTGAAACAAACTATTTTTGGTTGTTATGGCACCAAACTATGTTTTAAAGAATATAAATTAGAGAGATTTATGGAGAAGATAAGCGTGAAATGTAGAGATATTTGCATGGCAAAGCAAATGATTAAACGCTTTTGGAAAAGCAAAAGACAAAACCCTTATATTATTGCATTTACATTATAGATAGTTCATGCTGAGTAGCAATTGCCAACATATCAATTTCACACTATTAAGATGCCTTTTTTGTTCAATACATCGGGTAATGCCTCCAATAATGGTACTAAATTTTTATTCAAGTTGGCCTACCATTCACTTATTTTCTTAATACAATAACCCTATTAAATCAAAGGAAGAACACTTAATTAACAATTAGCCTAATATTTATAAATTAGATTGCATTCTCAATTGAAACACCAATGGGTAATGATGTGAATAGTATCATATTAGCTTACAAAACCAATGATTTCCGATTAGAACTGCAAATCTTCAACTTCAAGTCTGTTAAATCATCCAACATTTTTTTGTAGACATGCTCATTGAAGAGATTTGAGTAATCATAATGGATTCCTACCTAGCAATGATGATGACATAGAAAAGAGTTCTTCAAGTATAATGCCCTTATTTGTTCTTGCAAAAATTAGAGTATCTTAAAGGTTCGAGATATTTTGTTGGCACAGATGATACACTTTAGTTTTGGGAGGTTTTCAAAAAAATTGCTTATGTTCGGCAACCTTGCATCATTATTGAATTTTTTTGTTTTTAGGTGCAAGTAGTCCTCTTCTCGAATCCGACAAAAATCGAAGACAGGCAAAAAATTGAAAGGTATTCAATGCCCTAAACTGAAACGCAGCCTATTAGTTACTCATATATTCCTTTTTCTATTCTGATCTTTGCCTTACAAGATGTATGCTCTAAGATGTTTTTTTACATGCTAGACTAGTGCTCAAACCGATGGCTCGAACTCATAGACGTTGACTGGATATCATGGCAGTTCTAATATGCACTAAATGGATCACTCATAGTCACTTGTATGTGTGGTCTCTATAGGTCTCCTCTCTCTATTTCCCAATCGCGAATTTTTCTAGATTGGTCCATAGATATCATTGTGACATGGTCTCAGTAGCAGGATATCAATCTCAATTGCATGTCTCCAAAAGGGTACTAAATTGAGTCATGCTAATGGATTTAGTATATCAAGAACATTATATAATTTGGTAGTCAATAGGAGATGAAACAAAAAGGATACTAAACTATATGAAAGAAAATAAGAAATAAATCATCTGTAAGCCTTTAGAATTTATAAGGGAAAAATTGCACTAATTTTTTACTTTCCATGAAAAGTCTTTCATTTATGACACTCTCACCATAAACAAAAGTGAATGCCATATAGCTTCATGATGCATCACTTGTGCATGTGCAACCAATCAACTCATCATTTAAAAGCAAGAAACAAACCAGTGATCATCAAGATCGATAAAAAAAAACAAACGAAATCCATTAATTACAAACAAAGCAAATGCATCAACTCTAGTCAAAATAACATCAGAGCTTGAATGACGATCATTTGTCACATGAGAACATGTACATGAAATGGACCATTCATTCTAAAGTCACAATGTACATGAAACATGTAATTCACAACTTCTTAAATAATCAATACATGGCAGTTTTGAAAACTTGCCATGTTGAAATGGAATTCATTTTTAGTGGTATGCAATGAGAATTTGCCAATTACTCGCTACAAAGTAAAAGAAGAAAAGTGGTAACTTCTTTTTCTTACAATTCATTGATTCCAAATTTAATAGCTTAAATTGAAAAAAACACATTTCTAACTTATGATTGAACTTAAAAAGTTCAAGAAACCAAAACAATCCTCATGATATCGATTCTAATTTGAGACTTCTAATTGGACTCAAATTATGATTTGTCTCATGGAACCCTACATTATCATCAATCTTTATCATGCTTGACACATCAAACCAAATTTATAGGATTAAAGTTCTAATTTGGAACTTCAAATTAGGGATCCACTTGGAAATATATATGATTTATGAATCGATTGTTGAAGTTTCTTTAAAACTTGACATTCATTGAAGCACTTCGAGCATTGAGCTCTGACTTTATCTCCAGGCTTTCGCTTAATCCGTCAATGTTTTGAAGTGGAATGAACCTATTGCAAGATTCTCAATAAGGAAAGAAGTAGAGGGTCACAATAGAAAAGATATTCTTGGAGTTAATTAGTTAAAGCTTCTGAAATTTTCCGAATGAAGCCTCTAGCTTCGAGATTGAGTTGGATGCTAACTCTCATAGCTTTGATGTGCACATTCAAATTAGCTTTTTGTGTAAACAACAAAATATGGTTTGATGTCGATTCTCGATCGTATTAGTTATGCTAAAATATCAGTTATTGAGGGGGGTGTATTCTAATTGATAGATTTGGAAGGATTTTAAAGGAGTTTTATTGGATTGATTTTCTGCTGGATTTTAGGATTTGTGTAGATTTGTAAAGATTTGTGTAGATTTCAAACATGGATTTTATGGAATTTGATGGACTTTCATGAAGTCTTAGAAAATAAATCATAGTTGATTCATTAAACAAGGTGAGATCAAAAGCCCCATATATCGATAATGAGAGAATAGATGGTTGTGGACTCTAGGAATATCTAACCTACTTACGACTTAAAATAGCCCTATTACTATTCATATTCTTCAACTGTACTTATAGCGGAAGGAAATCGAGGATCCTCATGTAGTTGAAACTCTGATTCACAAAGCTCAACACCTCACTCCCGAGTTCAAGTTCTTCCTTCGTCATATTATTTTTTTTCCTAGGAGATATATGATCCATTTCTCAACACCTTTGAAAGAATTTTTTCCTTACTTTATGTTCTAATTGCATGAGCCTGCATTCTATCATCATCGAAAGTAGACTATATTAAGTTCTCTAATGGAAGATTTTTTCTACTTTGGCATCCAAGGGAGCAAAGTTTGATCTCATATTTGGATTATAAGTAAGTTCTCATCTTAAGTTGTATATCAGCTCTGGGCAAGTCGGAATGCAAGATCTTTTGAAACTCAAGCAGAACTTATTGACTCTCATGTTCTCCTGTGAACATATTTGTTTTCTTTTTTTCCTTCAATTTTAAGTTCATTTTCAAGTCATGGTATAATTACCATATATGTTACCAAGTTAGCAAATTATTGAAAAAACCTTTATTTTGGTGGTAGATAAGTTGATCATGTTGGTGGAGCTCCGTATAAAGCTCTTGCCGAGTAATTTTTTATTTAATACTCTTAGCTTGAAGTTTGGGATTTAAGCAATTCTATGATTTGGTAGTGATAAGTTTTTATTTTCAGTATAATAATGCTAGGAAAATAATAGTGATTCTTGGACTTGTAGTTATGAAGAAGTGTTGCAATCCCAATATTGGATTTAAGGCAATTCCTGTTGAGGATAATGAACCAGACAATGCTTGGTCAAAGGAATGTAAAACAGTAAAGAACTCTTTTAGTTTTCCTGCATAAATTTTATTTTGCTAAAATTTTTTGGACCAAGTTATTTAAAAGTTGGATTTTTGGTTCTTTTGCCATCATCATATGAAGTGGCCTTCTTTATGATATGGGTGAATCAAAGCATTTGAGCCAATTTAGTTTGCAGTAGGAACAACAACGAATTGGTAATTTTAGTTAAGTAAAAGTTGCTTGCACTAGTAGGTTGTTTTTTGTTAGCATTAGGAAAGGAGAAGCTTAGACGATGGGAAAAAGAGAATTCGAGAAGCAATCTCAACCGTCAGAAACCAACAAAAACTATATATCATTATTTTGTTGATGGTTGGTTATGAGAGGTTGTAAGTGAGGGTGGTTATTCTACCCGCTCTTGATAAACCAAAACAATTGGAAAGGATGGGCTTGAGAAAGTATACTTTGAGGTAAGGAAGTATAGTACTTTCTAGTACTTTTTTTGTCAAATTAGTACTTTTTCATTGCTTTAATAGACTTCAAATAACAACAGTATCGTATTTCTTTACCTAAAAAAAATTGTAATAACCAAAAACTACAAAAAAATGATTGTATTTTCTTTACCAAAAAAGTATGAATAAAATAATCCTAATGTCTCAACCCCTCGCTCATGATCTCAACATCATGCCACATATTAGCAGCCTTATAGTAGGGCCTCCATTCTATTGGCTTAATTCTCTTTGTTGTTCATGAGTCTTCAAAGCTGATTTTGGATCTTCTTCTAATGGATTTATATTGACACCTTCATTATTCTTTTTCATTGAAAATTCACTCCAAAGACATTTCTAAAAGCAAAAAGTAGGTGCAATCATGCACAAGCTAACACCAACTCGCTTGAATTTTATATGCGAAATGGGGGGAGTTGTTTCTAAAAATCGAAATCCAGTAACTTCGAATATACCAAATAACCTCTCAATCATGCTCCTGTAAAGATGCATGCTCTAAGATTAAATAGGTCATTTGCATTTCGTGATGATGTTAGCAACTTCAGCCAGAGAAATCAAAGATGATAGCTAACACCTTAAAAAGTGATAAGAATTTACGCTCAATTTGGAAATCCACAATCCACCAAAAGAGTTACCTCATACATAAAACATTGATGAATTATTACTGACTAAATGTATGCATTAACAATAAGAAATAAGTAATAGAATATGTTATACCTTCCAACATTTTTCAAGTCCATTTCTCCCCTGACAAAGCATCAGCACAATATTCTTGAATCATGTGCAAAAGTATCATTCCCACCCACTAAGTATGTATATAAATTCTAAATCAAAGTTACAAGCCACAAAGACATTTCTGTGAATGGAATTCAAGCTGACGATTTTGATAACTTCAAGCATCACTTGCACAATCTACCATTGCCGGAAGCCATGAGATCCTATCAATAGCTCCCAATGCATCCCTAAATAATACAAGAAACAAAAAAAAAACAATATCATCTTCATCATGTTGATTTATCAATAACAACTACGTCATAATGCAATATTTATTTGGAAGAATGATAAAATCTCAGTACTCTTCACTTATTTTTTGTGGTACAGAAGCTCCTCAAGCTGCACCGTATATCCCACACAATCTATTTGTAATGCCCTAAAATTTTGTTGAAATTCTTACTAGTAGTGTAATTGAGATCTGACATGACATTTTCATTGAATTCATCATACAATATCGAGAATTTTGGCCAACATTGAAAGTAAAAATGTTGCCTACATTTCTTCAACAAGAACAAATTGTGTATCATCTAATTAGGTTTTTTTCTCTTATAATATAGCACAATTTTCGAAACACACTTCTGGATACATCCTATAAATTTGTCGAAAGAGTTCACTCATCCTTTTTCAATATCTTGCATAAGTATTCCAAACCATTTCTCATTTTTTGTGCCTCCTTTGTTAAGTGGACGTGCAACGTAAACACATGACACATTAAAAAGAGATCGCATGGGAGTTCAGTGTAGCACAGTGCACGTAATAGCTTGAATAGATATTACTAAAGCATCATTACGTATTTCATTCAATTCTTCATCCATCTCGTTTTCTATCATATTCTTCCTTATCAGATCATCATATCCTTCCATGGTTAATGACTTCACACACAAATGAATTCACTCTATTTAAAAAAAAGAAAAAAATGTATTAAACATGTTTGTAGATACATCATACAAGTAAATAATTAAACAAAAAGGAATATATTGTACCTAAAGTAAGACAAAAAAAAAGGTATAAGGCATTCCAACATCATTCTACAAAAAAAAAGATATAATATTCACAATAATAAAAGATGACATGTCATACCAACACAATTCTAACAAAAAATAAATAAAGTGTATTTCCTAAAATCATTCCATCAAAAAATGGAATATGACATTCCAAATATCATTCTAACAAAAAACGAACATAATGCATTTCAACATCATTCTAACATAACTCCAATTGTCAAAAATTGGGCAAGAAAAGAAGAAGACCTTTCCAATTAATATCTATTCAAACAATAAAGTTGGACGAAGATTTAAACAATCCAAAACAAAACATAAAATGCTATCATAAACAGATTTTTCCATTATCATTCTTAGAACTCCAAAGTCATTCTCGATAATTCATAAATGATATATCCATTTGACACGCTTCTTCAACTGACATTTCAAGAACTCCATCTTCCTTGCTCGGGTATTTAGCCACCTAAGCAATTTGAAATGAGCATTTTCATACAAATCCGAGTATTCTCGAATGATTTTCCAACACCTCTTGTTCTTTCAAGATAAAGTTGTCAACTTTCTCACTAAAATTGCAAAGAGTTTTCAGCATGAGTTTCTTCAAAGTATCTCATGAACAAATTTCTTTCACGTGAGATTTAGAGCATTCCTTAGGACAAACTTCTTGATCATTTCTCTAGTTGTTGAGATAGCCTCCAAATTTATTGATTCATTTAGTGAATGAGGAGGTGAGGTTTGAATCATAGGAGATTTGAGGCCAAATTGAATATTCATGTTCATTTTTTAGTATAAATGCATTGACATCACAGAATAAACATAATCATCCAATCCACCATCAATTGTTATTTCTTCTTCCTCAAATGGCTTGACATCAGTTTCATCACTAAGTGCAATGGAATGTCTTCCCACAAAATAGCTATATTTCCAAAATAGTCATCGTGTCTTCATAATCTGCATACTTCTTAGTCCAGAACTCCTTTGATCTAGGATGAGACTCTATTTAAGAACAAAAAAAATATATATTATTATGTGAAGGTTATCCAAGCAAGACATTTCAATAATTAATATACAAAAATACAAAATAACTTAAAACCTTACCTTGAGAAAATCCCCATACTTCATCGGGCCACGTGCGCTGAATCTTTTTCAAGTTAAAGGAACTTCCATCCAAATCCAGCAGTTATGTTGCATAAGCGATCAACAACACATAATCTCGAAAACAATTTCAAAACCATCTTATACAACTTTGGTAATGACAAAATGATTTCTCAAAATTAAGATTTATTAAGAGTATGGAGTATTTTATTTGTGATAGTAGCCTTGCTAAAAGTACCATTGCTATCATGCCATCCATGTATTGCACCATCAACCAATAAACGTACCAACTCCCCGAGTCTTGTTTCATTCCATGTGTTATATGTGTTTGCTTCTTCATCATCCTTTACTTTTTTTTTTTCCTTTTCCTTTTCCTTTTCTTCTACTAATTACTTGAGTTTCTTCCATCAACACTATTACCATTATTATGTCAAGAACATAATAATATATATTGAAAACAATATTCATTGTTGTATGAAACCATGTATCAATGAATAGAAAAATTAATTAATAAGATAAAATGTTTGAACCTCAGAAGAAGATTATTTTATTAATAGCACTCCTCAAATTGATTAACGCAAGTCGAAAGCACTTCTTCATGTTGAAATATTGAATTCAATGTTTATATTGTTGATCTATGTATTCAATGCTCATATTTATATTTTTAGGTACCTACTAGTTTTTTTTGGGTTTTCTTTTCTCTTTCTTTTTCTTCAATGATTCATTTTTTCAAGTACGGTTTTCTTTTCTCTTTGGGATTTCTTTATGGGTTATAATCTTCTTAAAAACATTCTTTTGATTCAAAATTTAACTTATCAAACTCACTTCATACCATCAAAAAACCAACAAACATATGGCAAGTAAATAACAACCATTGAACAACAACTTATCAAACTCACTTCACATGCGTAATCAACTCATTTTTTATCAAACTTAATCGAATTAATTAAAGCCTTTTTACATATTAACCAACCAATACCCACTTTTCTTTTCTTTTCTTTTTAGAGACTACACATTACTTGTATAAGGGCCATAGATGCAAATAAAGACCAAATAGTAGAGTGAACCAAAAGCCTTATGTAACCCTCCAAAACTAAAAAGTGTAAAACTAGAGTTCTCCACCATAGCTTGTGCAAATCATCCCTAGAGCTCTCTCAAAAACTCATGATAATACTTCCACTTTTCAATTCAACAAAATCTATGGAAATCAACATAGATAATCTTTCAAATAGTGAATAGAAGCACTCACCAACACAAAGGAAACTACTAGCAACACTTTGGTGTTGGCATTGTTACAATGCAAAACATAAAAAGTGTGAAGGGAGAAGAGGTATGAGATTATTGAAGAGGAGACAAAGGAGTCCCGCTGTTAGGAGGGTCGTCAAATGAGAAGAGAGTCAGCTGAGAGAAAGAGAGGAAAGCCAGCACAAGTCACTGGGAGAAGAGATCCCCCAGTGCAAAGGAGAATAGGAGATGAAGGAGTCGGGCTAGGTTTTGAAGACTCACGTCAATGAAGAACTCGACCACGGCAGAAGTTTGAATGATGTTCTTTTCCATAAATCCTTTCAAATCTTACCTCTACCCGTATGAGAATTTTTGATACTATTTGTATAGATATCTTTTAAAAAATCCATCAAAATCCATCCACGCAAATTGTAAAAAATTTTGAATACCCTCGACTTTTTAAAACTCCACTCAAATATATCCCAAGCCAAATTAAATACCCTTAGACTTTTAATAACTCCACCGAAATCCATCAAAATCTCAATTAACATACCCCTAGATTTTGATATCATCCAAAATCTTTATAATCTATTGATATCCTCAATTAAATACATCCCCATGAACTGGGAAAAATAAGGGGTACTAATCTTCAGTGGTTGTTAGGCTTCTAAGACTAACCTAGAACAAACGACGTCGACTTTTTGCAGTGTTAAGTGGTTGAGAGAGGTGGAGGAGGCAAATATCCTGGCCAAGCAATGAGGGCCAAACCCTAAAACAATGCTAGATAGAGCAGTAAGAGAGAGAGGCGAGGGGGTCTCTGGCAAGTGGCTACTACAGACGACGACACCGGGCGTGATGCAAGGTTACAGGCTCCTGGAAGAAAAAATGGGGGTCAAATGGGGTTATGCAAAAAAATGCAGAGAGAAACCAAATGGGCTGGGCCACCAAACTCTTCGCTTCTATTTTAATCAACACCAGTGGGAATCTCGAGGCGTGATGTGCGGCTAAACGCATTTGAATGTGGGAAATTTTGGCTGGAAACTTGTTATTTTTAGAAACTAATTAAATTTCTTCTTATTCTCGCTTATATTCCATTTCCTGTATTAAATCAAACGCTTTACCATCTTATTATGTCTCGCATTATGTTTCTAATTAGCAAATCTTGAATCTTATTCCATTTCTATTTTTGTTTCTAATTTGCTCTTTGTAGTGCTAGCAATAAGGTCTGACTTTCAAGTGCAAAGACAACTCAAGTGAGTTATTTCTTAGTAGTGGTGTAATTCATTTGAGTAGCATCTCCTAAAGTTCTAGATGTAAAAATAAATTCACAAGAGATCCACTCCTACTTTTTGCTCATAAGACGCCTCCCACAAAGATAATGACCAATTGATGAGCTATGATGATTGGGGTGGAGGTGAGTACATAGCCTTTAATATGAAAAAAAGACTTTACATTTTTCATCAAAGACAAATGGAACATCTTTCTTAAGTTGAGCAACACATGTCAGGCTATCTTGGAAAAATCCTTGATAAACCGCTCATAGAAGCTTTCGTATGACCTAAATGCATGTATATCTCTCACAGCTGGAGGGATGGGACGAGGTGCGAATGACATCCACTTTTATTGGATCAACTTACCGGCCTCTAGATGAAACAATATTAACCAAAATGATCCTCGATTTGATCTATCATAAAATGGCATTTCTTATAGTCGAGAACAAGGTTCCTTTCAATGCATCAGATAATACTTTCTTCAAATTGTCAAGACAACTCCCTGAAAGAATATCCATAAATGGTAAATGATCCATGGAAGACTTTAATGAAGTTCTCGATAAAACTGTAGAAAATGTTTGCCATACATCGTTGGAATGTTATGGTGCATTGCATAACCTAAACTCACATGCGCTTTATAAGTAAATGTTCCAAAAGAACAAGTGAAAGTGGTCTTCTCCTAATCTTTAGGTGGAACAAGAATCTAATTAAACCCCGAATACCCATCTAAACAACAGAAGTTAGGGAATTCCAATCAGTGACGATCAAAGCATCTTATCTATGAATGGCAAGGGAAAATGATATTTCTTTTGTGACCACATTGAGTTTTCTATAGTCAATTTAAGCTTGTCATCCATTTTGACATGGGTACGTACTCAACTGCGCCTCGGGGCATTGGTCATGACTCGCATTACAATTATTTTCGAAATGTAACTTGCACTCGGACTAACCCACTTGCTATTAGAAATGGGATAAATCATCCCGCATTAAGAAGTTTTAGAATTGGCTCATTCCTTGACTACGTCCATCATAGGCGTAGTTTAATCGCTCTTAAGTTTGCTCTCGAGTGGTTTGCAATGCCATCCTCAAGATACATTTATGTGCATAGCTTTAAAGATGAAATACCTCTGATGTCTACTAGTGCCCATCCTATCTAGCCTGTAGATTCGTGAAGATACGGCACTTTAGTTTTTCCTCTTCCAGCTTTGAGAGTTTGTTGGAAATGATTACTACAAAGTGATTCATTCTCACCTCCAAGTAGGGGCATACTTCAAGTGATTAGGAAACTCTTTCAAATCGAGCTTGTGGGGTTTATCGAGAGAAGGCACGCTTTAGCTTGAGACCAAAGGAGAAGAAATCCATGGGGACTGCACTTTGAATGGAGTTCATAAGACTCCTAACTCCTTAACGACATCCTCAACATCTTTGTCGAAAGTGTAACAACTGTGCTCTAAATGATTAAAGTAGCTCCTTGACAGATGATTGAGTTTAATGTATCTCCCATAGATAATCAATAATTTCTCAGTACTCAATAGATCAATTGCATCCAAAGTACCACAGGACAGGAGACATGAGCGTAATATTTCATGGTGTTATGAATGTTAGATATCACTAACATCAGCTATCAAATTCCATAGTCAAATATTCGTCCTGCGACATCAATTTTAGCCTCGTGACATTTTCATGAAAGGACGCTTCCTAATAGAATTGCAAGAGAATTGTAGAATGGTTCCTCTTTCATGTCTTAAGATGAAGAACTTTACGAGAAATTATAATGATCCAACCAAAACAATGATATTCTTCAAGACTCTCTATAAATGGTGTATAGCGTGTATATGTTAGCTAACGTTAGATCACTATCCTCGGTTTCCCCGAGTTCTTTGTAATTAAAAGCATTCTCAAACATGTAATATAAAGTGCATGACATTTATTGATGCTCTTTAAGTCTAATGATTGCCTTAAAAAATTTCTATCACCAATGTAACTGTGATTGGCATTTTTCAGAGAACATTCCTAGATCCTTTGCACTTATGAGGTTTCTTTTGAAGGATGGCTGAGATAGTTTCACCAACGATGACTCTCTCATGCTCTGTGTACCTTAACTTGCTGATACAAAACACCTTCAAGACCCTTGGCAATCCTAGGCATGTTGGGTATTAGACCCATAGTAAAGGAATATTGATCTATACTTTCCCTCTGATGGTGTAGCGTAAGATTCTTTTTGTTTTGCTCCTCTTTCTTTGATTTTTCAAGACACTAAGCTGAAATGGAAGATGAATAACATCGTTTCAGTGATTGGTTCTACTCCTAAGTTCATCAAGTGGTGCAAGAAGAATTTATCTCATGTTTAACCTCTTCTCTTACCTCTATCAATTTACTTGGTAGGATCCAACTGCGCGGGTCCTTCGAGCTTAGCCTCCACTCCTCAAAGTAATCTTACTTTCTATGCTCATCATAGAAATGGCTGAGTGTGTAGTATTTCTTCTCGCATTACTTTGAGCTTCAGCCCCACTTGCTCGATCTACTTTGCAACTTCTCACTAAATCTCACTACATTTTGACTATAAGACTCAAATGATAGACATGAAGTTCTCCATAAAGAATACTTTCACTTGTATGGGTGATTGTTGTGCTTTTTGGAACAAATAAATGATGATCGCTTTCCTCAAGGCCATAGCTCGATCATCCTGACCTCTCTCCCGACTAATGGGGCAACTCGTGGAACTTGGATATCTCTTTGAAATGATCGTAGAAATTGTTTAACCACATCAATTTGACATCCATCCCTAAAATGTAAGTGATTGTTATTTGTGGAGAGTGTAAAAGTACTACAACCTTGGATTTTCCTGATCCTAACATAAACTACTTCATCATGGACTCATAATTCCCGACATTTCTCTCTTAAGCGTATCTTCTCAATGAAAGTTGACTTTGACTCCTATAAGTACTACACCATAATTCCTAAATTGATTTGACATTTTCAACAATGATTTTCTTTGGCTCTCGTAGGTGTAACTTCCCGAAATACTTCCTTTTGCATATTGTATCCACCCACCATTTCTTACCATTAGTTAGCCTCTTCATACAACTATTCTAATAATGATTTCTCAGTTGAAACCATGTTGTGGGCAAGAATGACAAGGTTTTTTAAATCTCTTGCAATATCCAATGAAAGATTCTCCTTCATGTTAATGGTGGAGATTTGTCTCCCTAATAGAGGTAATCTTGCTCTTACAGGTATATATTGTTGATGCGTAAATCATATGAGTATCATGGGCAAATTTGTAGTAATAGTGTAATCAACTTACGTTAATCACGGATATCGCCTCAAAAAGTTTTTTGCACTTAGTTTTATATTACCTACTTAATTTGAACTATTGTTTATATATTCACTTTTAATTGGTTGATTTATATCTAACTAAATTATTCTTAACAAATCACTTTAACTTTACTTGAACGTTTATATTAAAGATATCTTAGTTCACAACTTTCACCTCAGGTAATTAATATTTATGCTTTGTATTAACTTTTACAGATTAATATGTTGTGTGCAATACCTAATTAGAATAGATAGATTTCCTTTAAATCCATTTCAACACATTTTCGTGACTAAGACTTCTAATGTAAATTATAACGTACACCTACTTCGGTATGAATAAATATAAGCTCCATTATTGCTTTAAGTCTCAAATCATTAGATTCATGAATTCACTCAAGTTTACTTTATTTGCTTGTCACTTCCTAATCAACAACAACTATCTCTCAATGTTGCGTATTTTATGGTTGTACTGCTCATATTTGGATTAAAAGTCAATGTTCATGAGAACTCCTAAAGCCTAAGTTCATTAAACATATGACTGCTAAAGACAAGTCTAAAGCATTATGTTAAAAATTAATATATTCTGACCATTGCACTTTTTATTATCACTTTCTCATTCTATTCAAAGTATAACATTCATACCATAGATCCATTGATCCCTCGTATAGTATAGACTACTCACACATCATTGAAACACACATATCATAATTCATATCATGGAAATCATTACAAATCAGAGATGAATATAAATATTACCTTGCATTAAATAAACTAAACCAAATATTGATTGCAAACATGGAGTATCCGATATTTTCTCCAACAAAAACTCGTTAATAATAACTTACATCTAATACAAAGTGGCTAATCTCCTTTTATGTGACGTCCTCTTAGTTTATCAAGTCCTAATACCTATTTATACTCCTTGTATTAACAATTGTAGGAAACCCTAAATCACAATTTAACTCCCGAATTAAAGCTCCACTTTCTATTTTTTGCGTGGTTGGCGCTGTTTATTGCCCAACTATCAGTGTGTGTTGAGCTAGCGCATACACACTGCAGGTTATTGATTCATTATGTATTTTAGTAGCCTCTAGAGTCTCTGGCATATCCCTAGCTTGTCCTAGCACCCTTCCCTTGTAAGTGCTTACAAAGATCTTGCCACTGTGTCAAACCTCTAGCAGTTGGTTTTCTATTTTTTCTTCTTCACGATGTGCTTATCATTCCCATGTCGTGCCTTGTATTCCCACAGATCAACACATGTACCAACGATGCCAACTTTGATTTTGTGGGTTTTTCTCTGCTTTTATCATTTTTCCTCAATTCCTTCCATTACACCTTCATTCCTTAAAAATGCAATAATACCATGAATTAGAACTCATTTAGGTATATTTATACTTCAAATAAATGACTAAACTTTCCCTATATATATGTATAAATAATCACTTATCAAATACCTCCAAACTTAGGATTTTGCACGTCCGGAGCAAAGGTGCATTTTATTAAGTCTCCTAATAACTAGTTCTCATTTAATTTACATTGCTCATGAAGTATCCTTCAATTTACTAAGTTTCAAGTTAATAATCAACTCAAGAGTTTTTCTTGCAAAAAACTTATATTTTTAAAACAAGTATCTTTAACAACATATGTAACTTCACTTTCAAAACATTAAAAGTAGATTTAAACCAAAACCATTACTACTCTCAGCAAGTTTATTTTGCTCCCAACACTTTAGAGTAGCAAGTATACAATCTATGATTTCTCATTAAGCCTCAAAATTCACAAATAAGCATAGATCTATACTCATCTTTAGTAGACTTTAGCACTTCAAGTCTATAGGACTTTACATCGTTGAATGGAAACTTAACTCAATTAGCTACTCAGTATCAAGCTAAATCTTTCATTTGAAGAGTTTTAGTTTACTTGTGCCTTCTTTACTTTTTATTTTTTATTTTTCTCAAATTCTTTCTTTCTTCTTTTCATTTAATTTTTTAATGTACTCCTCATGCTTTTTTCCTATGGACTTATTCTTCCTCACTTTTTTCCAACCATCAAGTTATCTGCTCCATTTCTAATAGAACTTCAGGGATTATCTCTTTTTTTCTAAAACTCTTGTTAGCACTTCTCACTTCTCTACTAAATCAAGTAAGTTAACTCCCAATTTTTACTATGCAATGTCTATTTCTTCCTCTTGCACTAAGTTTGTATTTGCTTTCACATTATCAAGTAAGATTCACACTTATTATAGATTCCTGAGATCTCAACTTTTTCACAAGAAGTATTATAATTTCTTGCTTTTGTTTCAATTTTTAAGGTCTTCCCCTAACTTTAAGTCTTATAACATCACAACCTTTGTTTGTTACATTTCATTGTTTCTTCTTAAAAATTTAAAAATATTCTCTTTGAGTCATGCTCAACAAGATACTTTGTAGTTTACTCATCCACAATTAAAGGCATGAATGATGCAAATGAACTACTTATTCATTACAATATTATTATATATAATCTAATCTATACTACTTAAAATTCATATAGTAAATAAAACAAAAAAAAAAGTTATATTCTACCATGTTTTCCTCCTTAACTCGCTTTCAAATTAAAATTCCCAAACTAATACATCATACCCGCAAGTAATTTATCCTTTTCTCAAATTTATCTTAGCACTTTCTCATAGTGTGGTGTAAAGGTCGATGCGCGTACACAACTTTAAACTAAACATTGTCCTCAAGGTTTAAAAGTAAATTTGAAACATGAAAACAAAGAAACACACAACATATATAGATAACACAAGTTATAATAAACTAAACGATAATTAAAAACAAGTAAATAAGTAACAAAATATCCTGTAAATGTTAAAAATTGGTATAAAAACACTCTCAATTCCCAGTGTCTAAAGGATTCCTATTACAACTGATCACTGGATCCGTCAGCATCATCATCGCCATTTGCATTATTACACTCCAACATGCGGTGAAAGTCAATGACACTCCTATTATCCTCCAAGTTCTACACCTAATCCCAATCAAAATACGTAAGATGATGGTGCTGTTGAAAGCCTAATGACCTATCAAAAAGCATCCATCCATCTCGTTTCTCTCATATCTAGTTATGGCTCTCAGTGATGATCAATAAAAATATGGAAATTGGCCTCTGCTCCATCTGCAGTTATGCTTTCTCCTTCTCCATGAATGGGTGCTCATATCTCAATAGATGGTTTGCCTGGCATTGTACCTGATATCCTCCTAGTTTTGTCTCCTTATTCTCTACTATCCATAAAGCTTTAAGGCTGTCAGAAAGTCCTCAAGTGGTGGTACAGGTTCGCTCAGGTATGGAGGAAGTTGGTGGAAAGACTTTGAGAAGGTCTTTAGTCCCTCAAGACTTTATTTCCCGGGTCTACAAATTTGTAGCTTTTAAGAAAATCCTTGTTTTTCTTGCTCAAGTTTATCTTCTTCATTTTTCTTCATCTTCTAGCTTCGGTCATTGTTCTCATTGCTGTTGCTCGTTAAGCTGCGTGATCCCTTACCTCTAGCCACACCAGTCTTTAAGCCTAGCTCTTCTGCCTCTCTCTCTGTCCTTGGAGTCTTGATAACCCAGAGCGTGATTTTAACACATGAAAGCTTCGATCCATGGTTGGTTGGGCCTCTATATCAAATTCTTCATATTCTCTCATCCTATCCTCACCACAAAACACATTTGGAGCAACTTTAATACAAGAAAATAAGTTTGTTGACTTTTTGACATGATTGACTCTCTCGCATTGTTGTTTGCATAATTTCTTTATATTGATTACCCTACATTAAATGTAGTCTCATAAAGACAAGTCGTTTTTAGTTTGTTTATCTTCTACCCAAATTTCCGATAAGTGGGGGAATAATGAAGTTAACAAGGAAATGTTGCCACATTCTATAAACTTTTCGAACACTCCACTTCTCTTAATGTGCTTTTTTGGTACATTCTGAGCTCCCATTACCCATCCTTGTTGTCCTTGAATAACCAAATGCTTCGCTCTATAGCTCTAAAAGGTATGAAAATGTTATAAGGTATCTTTATATAAGCTAGCTCTAAAAACTCATTGCAATTCAATTAAATTCAAGCCTCAAATCCATAGATGGTATTAATCAATCACACACATTAAAGCGAAACAAACTATAACATAAACAATCCTCGCACACTCCTTTCACTGTTTCTTCTTCTATAATCTTGAATAAGATGCTTCCTAATTTTTGAACATCTAATGAAATTATTTACTCTTAAATCGACTTGGCCATTTAAAATTTAATCCCCTTCTTTCAAATGAACTCCTATGAAAGTAGATTTTCTCATAATATCATCCTTTTATTTCTTAATTGTACAAATGGAAAATTTGGATTTGGGGTAAAAGGTATAGTTCTTCATCATTCTGATTTGTTGGATAAGATGCCTCAAAATCATTTTCTCTAGTTTGGCTAACTTATTTCCTTGTTTGCTTTTCCATTTCTTCCAATTCCAAGCAACTAACAAAAAAATGCAACGCAACTTAGTCTCTCAAATTACCTCAAAAATTAAAATTCATATAACATGTGCATACGTCTATAATGCAAAGACATCAACTAAGTCTCCATGGGTAATATTAATGCTCCTATCTACATTCACACAATCTTGTAAAACCAATCCTACGACCTTCAAATCCATAATTTCACACAATATCATCAAAATTTCGAAATTCAATGCATAACTATATGAAATTATAAATGTACCTCAATGCCGCATTAATTTCCAGCTAGATCACCCTCCAAGTCTTATTCAACCCTAAGCCCTCAAACGCTTTCTCACTAACTAGAACCCTAGCTTTCTCCTAGGAATCAAAATCCAAAAATCCAAGCTCTAGCTCTTCAACTTGTGCTAATCCAAACGTGTTTGTTTCTTCACTCTAAATCATTAGGAACTCACTAATCTCACTTGAAAATGATCAAACTTTGGCTATTGCATGGGATGTATGCTTAGGTGACTATGGTAGGGTTTTAGTGCAAGTGTGAAGAATGGTGTGAAAATCAGTAAAACCCTTACTTCTTGACCTGGCACCGAGCTTCTTATAGGTACAATGTCAGTAATAAGAGGTCGCCACTACATCAACGACGCAATAAGTATTTTTCATTTTTTGAGTCGCGTCAAGCGGTCACACTCACAAAGGTTGTCGTGGCTAATACCCACTTCGGCATCAACTCATGCCTCCTACATCTTTTATGTGTATGATTTTTCGCTAATTCTCCTCTCCATAAGCTCCTCCGACTTTACAGTGTGTACAACTCACACAAGGTGTCGTAACCACATAAAATTCTTCAAAATATAAAAACTAATCAATTTTATCTTCAATTTTCCTAGTCACCTTACATTCACCATTTTGAACTCCTTCTGCTTTTTTCGCTTTTTGTTAATGAGTTAACGAGACATTTCCAATTCCGATGAATCATCACCCAATGAATGGTCTTTTTCTCAGCACATTCAATAATAATTTTTTAAAAGTTAGAACTAAAATTTGTTAATCGTAATTATTAAACTTAATAACTAACTTCTAACCGAAAATCAAAACTTTGAATCTTAAAAACTTGAAATTTAAAACCCCTGGTCCGCTCCCAAGATAGCTGTTTCTTAATTTAACCTGTCATTAGTCCTGACGCCTTTTTCACTCTGTGTTTAGTCCTGAGCTTCAAATCGTGCAGAAGCTTTCTCCATCCTGCAAATCTTGAGAGTATGATGTCATTCATGTTCATATGTATTTCTCTCACCATCGATAAAAATAACCTTCTCAAGATAATTCAGACTCCCATCATCGATACTTCTGCCATCGCGTGATATTCCTATCTCTTATACAAATTTGCTCTAGTTGTATTCAGAATGGGCGTTCTAGTATGATAGAGACATCAATCTGCTCCATGTTGTAGTTCATGACCTCGAACTCGCAAGAAATGTGAATCTACCTACTTTCATATGCAAAGGGCATTTAAAAACTCTTCCTATATATAAGTATCAAATTACCATCCGCTACTTGTAAATTTGTGGGTATCCCCGACAATTTATATTCAATTCGACATGCAACATATCCACGCTGCGGCACAGACATTGACCTGGAGGCCCCGTATCACGTAAACATTTCTAAAACATGCAAGCCCGTCAACGTTTATCGGTATTTTTATCCTCCACGTATCTCTCCTTTTGATTGGTTGAAGTCGCTGGATGAACTTGAGCTTAGGTTTCGATTTCTTTGAAATCTACTTCCTGATGTCATTGTTCTTTATTGGTCTTCTTCTCTGAAAGAAGTCCTCTTCACTTTTTCTTGGCCTTCCATCATGGTTTCCCTTTTCTTCTTCTTCAAGGCATTAATTATTTGCTTCTGAACCATCAAGCCAATCTTGTCTCCTTCCGTGTTGTGCTCATGCATCTTTTCATGCTTTATCCATACTTAGTCTTGTCTTGGCTCTATTATGTCCATGATGCTCATCATGTTAATGGCACTCACGCTCTCCTTGGGATCATGGGGTGTCATAAGGAAATCGTTATTCCTTCCTCGAGCTCAATGCTATGGTGGAAGTTGACAATTTGTCTCTAGTTTTTGATTTGATTTGTGATTGCTCATTATCCATCTTATTCATGGCTTGCTTTATTCTTTCCTTAACTCTTTTCTTTCTGTACTTCTCATGGTTGCCCTCCCTATCTCCTCACTTTCATGGCTTGCAAGTCATCTTATTCACTCCGCCATAACCTCCCTATGTTAGACATTGTTGCTTAGAAGCTCAGAGGTAACTTTAATGAGTTATTAGATTTGGCCATAAGAAAGTTCAGTTGTTGTTTGTATCCTTGATGAAAATTGTTGGGGTGTCACTCCTGTCGACCAAGTTGTTCCCAAAGAGCCTAAGTTGTTCATGAACTTGATATCTTCTTGGTTCATGTCTCTCGATACGCATGTACGTCCATTTGGTTAACGAATCAGTGCCTTGGTGATGCATGGGTTGTTAAAGTGCTATTTGGCATCAACTTAAGGCCTCCATTTCCAAAGTTTTGACATCCGATCTGCTCATATTTGATATAGGTGTGCATAGCACTTGTCGTCTACAGTCAACTTCGGGCAGATACGCTGGTTTAGATTTACCATTTTAATCAGTGAACGATTACAAGCTGGTAGAATTTAAATACATAAGATCAAGGAGATCCTGGCATGCTCCATCCTCATCCTTAGTAAGTAGAGAGCCACTTGATGCAACATCTCGGCTAGTGTTCTAGTGTTTTGGTTCATCCCATAGTTGAAAATCTGGAGTTGTGCCTCATTTCATGTATCCGTGTCCCGAAACCTCCTTAGCCAACTTAACTCTTTTCTTTTTTTCTTTCCTTGTTCATTCTTTCAATCTCTAGATCATAAGCCATTAGGTCCTTCTCTCCATTGCTATGCTTGCACTATAGCTGTCCTTTGAAAAGAAAACACAAAAAGATCAAGTGCGTAGAATATCAAGTTGAAACTTAAGCCTATTTTTTTGTTTTTTATAAATTGAAGATTAAAGTACTAAAAATAAAATCTTAGTAACCTTTTCAAACTAACTAAGTAATACTAATGACTACTTATCCTCTGCAATGGTGCCAAAACTTGATGTATGCTAAGTATAACGGCTAGTTTTAGTAATAGTGCAATCAACTTACGGTTAATTACGGGATATCTGCTTTCAAATGGAAAGGTTTTTGCACTAGTTGTATATTACCTACTTAATTTGAACTATTGCTATGTGATTCACTTTCTTTAATTGGTTGTTTATATCTAACTAAAATATTTCTAACAAATCAATTTACCTTTACTTCTGAACTATATCTTAATTCACGATTTCACCTTTAGGTAATTTAATATTATGCTTTATATTCACTTTTACATCATAATATGTTGTGTACGATGTCTAATTAGAATAGATAGATTTCTTTCAAATCCACTTAAACCCAATGTGTCGTGATGGAGAAGATTCTAATGTGCAAACTAGAACTCCTATTGTATGGAATAACATAAGCTCCACGCTGTTATAAGTCTTAAATAACTGATTCATAACCATTTAGTTTACTATCCACGTGCTTAGCTTAATCAACAAATCATCTCTTAATGTTGTGTACTCTTACTTACTGTACCATTCATATCCAGGTTAAAACTTCAATGGCCATGATAACTTCTTAAAGCCCAAGTTCTTTAAATACGTGATCAAGATTCTCTAAAGCATTATGCTTATAATCACAAATTCTAACCATTGCACTTTTTTTTATTATCATATTTTCATTCTTATTCAAAGCTTATAGCATTCATGTCATAGATCCATTGATCCTGTAATATAACTAGACTACTTACATATCATTGAAACATACATATCACAATTCAATATGGGAATCATTGCAAATCGCAGCTATGAACATAATATTACTCTTGAATTTAATCAATCGAAACCAAATATTGATTGCAAACGTAGTCTTCAATGTTTTCTCCAACAAAAATTCCTTAATAATCAAACTGAATTTTGGGTAAATTACTCTAATGGTGGCTAATCTCTTTCTATGTGGTGACATCCTCTTAAGTTTACCAGGTCCTAATGCCTATTTGATACTCCTTCATAGTCAATACCTGTAGAAACCCTTAATTACAATTTAACCTTGAATTAAAGCTCCACTTTCAATATCCTAGATGATTGGCGCTGTCACTTACTAACCAGCTGCCAAGGTGTTAAGCCATCACTTGTCGCCAATCACTGAGCCATTGAAGCTTCATTGTGTATTTTTTTTAGCTCGAGTTTCTACAGACTGCTCTTTAGCTTGTCTCTGCAGCCTTCCTTTCAGTGTGCCACAACACCGCCATTTTCATACTCAGGACATCCAGTAGTTGGTTTTCTTCATTTTTTTTCCCCACTTGTTTACGTGCCTTTTCATTCCCATGCCATACCTTCTATCTCCCCAGGGAAATGCTAACATAGGTGGTACCTACACGCCAACTCTCAATTGCATGGTCTTTGCTCTCCGTTTCCTCTTATTTTTTCCTGGAATTCCTTTTCATTACACCTTAATTCCTTGAAAAACAAAATAATACCATGAATTAGAACTCCATTTTTAAGGATATTTATACTAAATATACAACTAAACTAACCCTATATACGTATAAATAAATCACTTATCAATTTCTTCCTAAAATTTGAGGTGTAGCTCCTTTCCCAAGAATGGATAGACCTATGGTGCTAAGGGAACAACCACCTCCAGGCATTACCTCTCTAAACAAAATGAAAGCCTCAGCAAATTTTAACCATATTCGCTCAGTGTAGTAGGTTTCAAACCTACAACAATCCATTTGTAAATTACGCTAGAAATTTCTCGCAAGATATCCTCATAACCTCTTCCAAGAAATGTTGGAAGCTTTCATGATTTAGTCCAAAAATTAATGTCGCTACTGTATAACTAGAATGTTAATAGTCCTGCATGGTGCCAAAATTAATGTCGCCAGGTTGTATAACACCAATAATAGTCCCATTTATCGATAATATTTGGAGTAGTGAGAAAACTACTGTCGAGTCGTAGTGATTTAGAATGACTCCTGTGATGATAAGCAAGGCAGAAAGGAAATTGAGGATTTTCCCCTAATCAACCTAATCCATAAGAAATAAACTTAACAACTTACACTAAATAATGAAGCAGATGTACAGTAGACAACTAAAAACAATAATTCAAATGAGCATTTTCACAATTGACAAGTAATTGATCATCATTAGTTACAAAAGATATCCATCCTATTGATTCTCATTGAAAGTTTGAAAAGTGTGACATATTTTACTTTTCCACGATCAATTGTAGGAACGAGCGAATGCAATATCATATACTAACTAAACCTGCAAACCACCTGAAATGTTGTTGGCTTTCAATGAGTTAGCAAATTTACATTCAATGAAACACTTTGTCATGTAAGGAGTACTAGTATGAACTCACAACCAACTTAAACTTTGAATGTACAAAGCACATCGCATTTCCAACAAACAAGGCTCTATTTGCATCACCTAATGTGCAAACCTCTTACCGAGCATGCAAAGAGGTTCACTTACCTATATCTCCTACACCCATATATGGCAATGCTATTACATAAGCAAAGCATATTCCAATTTAATCTAATAAAAACCAAATAGATTTACAATTAATACAATCAAAAGTTATAAGATTCCAATGAAAAAGGAAAATTCACTTTAAAGAACAAAAACTCATTTCATCAATACTTGCAATTGTAGAAAACTCTCAATCTAGTGAGAACTTAGTTACTAATACACATATGCATATAACTAATTATAGCAATAAAAGAAAATTAAACAAAATTTCCTTAAAAGTACGTAACAAACTCCTAAAAATAGGAAAACCAAAACTCTCGAGAGTTCCTTTCTTCAAAACTTAAAAACTAGAGAAAATATAACATGGTTTTTGCACCTCCAACCTTTGGTATTTATATGGGTTGGAAATATAACGGAATAGATTCAACAAATCCAACAAATTCACTAAACTCGGGATTTAAAATTCTTAGATTTTTTCAGCGTCATACGTTGAACAGACATATCGCTGAAGAATCGTCACAAATGCGTTGAAATGCTTTGTTTTCAAATTCAGCTTTTCTTCCAAATCGAGCCTAGCGATTTTTCATGTGACGTATGTACACTCTAAGTGCACTACCAAGGCACTAGATGTGTCTTGACTCTTGACTATCAATTTTCTCTTTGGTCCTTATATGGCTTTTCTTGGTCTCATTTCGGTGTCAAATCTTCAATACGCATAAGTTACTCCTAATGATTCCATGGCGATGTGACCAATCGAGGCATTGTGAAGGTGAACCTTCTTCTTGGCTTTTTTCATTGATTCTTGTGGAAAATCTCTCATTTTCATCTAATAGCCTATTTTAACCTTAAAAACACAAAAAACAAAGATTTATTAGTATAATGATGATAAAAGTAATCTAATTCATAGCAAGAATGTACAAAAACATTGCATATTTGACGACTTATCATCACCCTCCAATCGCCCCCAACATCATTATCGCCACTACCATCATCCTCACTATAGAGAGAATTGAGAGAACATCATCTTCCTCACGTGAGCTTAGAGAGTATATCTCCCACTTTTAAAAAATCTTGGTGTTTTCATGGAGTTTCAATTGGGATTTTAGTGAGTGCGAGCTATGGTGATTGTAACCATGAGTTTTTGAGATGTTAGGAAGACTTATGAGGTTTACTAGAACCTTTGTTCAAAGTCTATTAATGGTGGTTTTGGTTTTTCTAGTTGTTGTCGAGGTTGTAGGTGATAAACTCACATGAAATAATACAATTTTATAAGTTTGATATTATTTGATGTTGTTGGATGTATTATGATTGAGGTAAGACCAATTCCTGCGCTCATTTAGAGGTTGTGGACGTACTTTGAGGTGGCTAAGGGGTATAAGAAGTAGTAGGAGTCACAGGGGAAGAGTGCAACCCCAGAAGGGGGTTGTTGGAAATGGCGTCGGTATTGACGTCGCTTTAGGTATGGAACCAATGACACCACTTGTTGTTCAAATGGCACCACGTGGATGGCATTGTAACCCCCATGACCACGACACCATAAATCAAAATTGAAAAAAATGAATGGATAGTAGGTTTCGATTTTTGGATTCTGGACGAGATTTGAATCCGAGGTCTCGATGGTACTAGGACTAGTATAACACCAAAATTAACCAAAATAAACATATGTTTATGTAGATTTAACTAGGATTTCACTAGAGAGGAGTTGAAAGGTGAATCGAGACTAGGAAACATAGTTAGAGGTATGTATGAATTAGCTTGATAATCAATATCCATGGATATGTATTATATGTAGTTCATATAGTTTAAGGACTTGAATGGGGTGTTATGTACACTATGATTTCGTAATTTATAAAGTGAAACGGTGCATTTTGCCCAGATCAAAGTGAGAATTATTCATGGAGTTTAGGATAGGTTGTATACATAGGTTTGGTTCTCGGCCTATACTAATTCATGCCGTCGACTAGATATATTGCATGGATTTACACATTCGCTATAGGGTTTTGTATAGAACCATTGGATATTAATGGATTACTAGACAACACATCGGCCAATGTGTTAGTCTAGCAATCGCATTAATGGTGGCTGTGGGTAATCTGCTCTAGTTTTAAAAATAAAAAATGAATCACGGTGTAATAGTCAATGATAGAATGACTTGCATTTGTTTATATATTGATTATATGCTTTTCAATATCCTGTTATAAATTATTTGTTCATATTGTTATTGCATTTCTTTGTTGAATATTATATGGAATGTTGATGATTATGTGAATCCTAACTTACTAAGCAAGTAGGAGCACTCATCCAAATTAACATTTCAGGTTCAATACTGAGTACTTAAGCCAAAGGAAAAGAGAAGGCGTAAGAATTTTGTGGTCTTCTCATCAATGTAATTAGCTTCTTTGTATACATTATACTTTGTTTAAATTACAATTTTGTAATATCACATGGGGTCGGGGAAGTTTGTATAACAAAGATTTATTTTGATTTAATCGGTTTTTATATATCGAGTTTAATATCAAAAATCTTAAACCTTTTGATGCATTTATCATTTGTTTTATTTTGATATTCGATATACAAGCGAATTTGTGATTATCATGTATTAAAGGTAAGTTTTTCACAGGTTCTAATTAAGTTTGACCTAAGTGTATAGGGGCTTAATTAGGGTTTTAGGCCAATTATTGTCGTAATTGGGATAGGTGGTGCTACATATGCTTTTATAGAAGTGAATGTTAAGCGGTAAAATAATAAAAAGTACATAAAATAAACATAGCACAAAATGAGGATGTTTAGGTGGATGAATGATAAAGCTTGTAAAGATATAATATAAGAAATACATTAGTCAAAGTAAAGTAGGAGGAGCACCAACGACACAAAGAATAGGGAAGAAGGCGGTTGCGAGTGGTTTGAACACCCTTAAAGACGACCAAAATATGCCCACGACTAAAATACTTAGACTCAATAGAAACTAAAAATTCAATGGGAGTACGGGTAGACTCGAAGCTAATCTAAGACACATTAGTTAGAGGATTTAATGATTTGCAAAGTTCACCATCAATTGCACCAAATCAAATGCAATGGAAAAGTTTGATTCATGTAGTTGAGCTCAACCCCGATGGGATTGAGGTTATGTTGTTGTTGTTGTTGTTATTAATGTTGTTGTTTTCGTCATCATCATCTTTGTTGTTGTTGTTGTTGTTGTTGTTGTTACTTTTGTTGTTCTTTTTGTTGTCAAGTCATTGTGGTTGTTTTTGTTGTTGTTTTTGTTGTTGTCTATTTGTTTGTTTCATTCATGATATATACTCGTTGCCAACCATGCCAATTAATCTACTGAGCGGTTAAACGCAACCCCACTTTTTGCTAAATGTGCCCCACTTTTAAAATAAATTTTTCCTCGTGCGTAGAATGTCCCAACCAGCCTCTTCATATATGAGATTTTTCGCTCACCATACTCTGTTACTCTCAACCAGCTCCTCTCTCAAATCGCACCCTTATCTCCAGACTTTAATATCAACAAAATTCAAGCTAAAACATATCAATTCGATGTTGTGGTTGCATTCCCCACCTCTTTCATGTCAATTTAGAAGTTTTTTGTTGTTTTTTTTGAGTTACGTTGTGGTGTTGTTGGGCTTAAAGCTTTGATATGAGGCTTGAACCTTGCATTTAGGGCTCAAAATTAATGTCGATGAAATCGAAAATATTTAGCGATCTAGAGAGCAAAACCACTAATTTTTGGTTGTTTTTAGTGTATTTTTTGGAATTTTGAGTAGTTTTATTTCTTCTTGTCGCCAAGTATGGGTTTCGGACACACATAAGAGGTCTTAGCTGACTCCCAATGCTGACCTTTGAAGAGGAAGGATCTAATTCTCGATGGGAGTCATGAAATACCTCTAAAGAGGTCTTAGACCTATGTGTTCGAAGTCCACGAGCGATACTTCTTCTCTTCTTAGGGCACCGATGAGACAAAATTCGACCTTGTTTCGATGAGAAAAACACTCATATGCAACTTCCATCTTAATATGAGTGCTTCACAAATGGCGAAAAATTGAGAAATGGAAAGTATTAAGGGTGATGGGGAGAGGTAGGGTGATGGGGTGACAAGGGCATTTGTGGAATTTCAAAAAATTTGTGGTAAGTTTTGCAATATATTTAAAAGGGTATCGGGCAGATAATGGAGTACATTTAGCAAAAATTGAGGTATTTTAGTCGATTAATGTAATCTATGTTTAGGTATTATTGTGCTTCAAATGCGAGGTGACTCTCTCAATCCAACAATTTGCTCAATCCATAAAAGTCGAAACCTTAGTTAAGGGTCCGAGTCATCATCCATTATATCAACCAACTATTGGTAAAGCCAATCTTTTTGCAATATGGTTTATCCTTGACATTCAATAGTTTAAATGACTCAATGTCCTTCACAAGGTAATGTCCTAGAGAAGTATCTTCTATACAATTGAGAATTGTAAGGTTTGTATAATCAACAATCCCAACACGTCATGTAATTTGATGAAGAGAATAAAGGAGAGGGAGTATTGACAAGTTAATAATTAGACACATTTTATAGTATAATTTAGGTTGATTTCATATATAAATGATGATATTACACTAGGTATTCTCTTGTTTTTGTGATTTCAGTTTTAAAAAGGAAAATAAAGAAATGAAAGAAAAAAGAAAAAATAGCAAAACAATGAACTAACCTGAAAACGATTCCAACGATTAGCAATGATCCGAAATAACACTAGGAATCGCCACCTAAATCGCGAGAAGAAAGGCAAATGAATCCACAATAATTGGAGAATGAACTAGAGATCCAAATCGAATCGATGGAGCATTGAGAACTAAACTTCGCTGATTTTCTGTGCATTTACGTATAAGTGAGGAATCGCTGACAAATCGATGAAGTCGGTGAAGATTTTGTTAATTGATATGAGGAATTTGTATTTATCTAGTATATGTACTCCTAGGGGAACTATATATATGACTAGAGAGCTTCGAAATAACTCTCTCCAACTACTCTTACTCTTTTTTTCTCTTTTGTTAAGTTTTATATGTGAAGCATATTCGAGCTTTGATTAAGAGGTATTTATTTAATTATTTCTTTTAATTACATATTTGCATTGTTTACTTCCAACATATGTTAGTAGTCTATAAATCTAAAAGAACCACAGGCATGTAATATACTTTGGATTGTTATATAGTTATAATTATAGAATCACGTACTTAATGCTTTAAATCAATTCATACACGCCAATCACGATAAAATAATTTTTTACTATAAAAACTAGTAATTCTTTATATTGAGTGCATAATGGCCAATATGTTCTTTAATATACGATTCAACTCTATATCTATAGTTATTGACAACAATTATAGAAGTAGTAACTAGGATTAATCTATAGGGCATTTTAGGAGTGGATGTTCTAGGTGATTGTGTTGTAAGTTGTTTATTATGCGACTTTGGTTAATATTGGTTTAGATTAGGCATGATTTTCATTGAGCGTAATCCTATCATATTTCTACGGTGTTGCATTTTATCGAATGGGTAGACTTATAATGATAAGAAAGTGGCATTTCCATTGAATCTAGGGAAATCGTGGTGGTTGGTTATCAGGCTATCAACCCATTATGAATTAGGATTTAATGATTTCAAGATTCCATATGACATAATTATAGCTATATTATGAAGTGGTGTTATATTTTAGAGTTTGAAAACAATCCTAGTATATTATATTGTTTAGTAGGGGTTTATTTATATGTTTGTTAAATATTTTATTTAAATTGATTTATTGATTATTTGAATTATTAGTTTGAGTATATTAAGATAGTTTATTAAATATAAATTTGTTTATATTTTAGTTATTTTGATTAATTGTTTATTTTATTTGCATATTATTAAGTGTTTAATTCCCTTTTAATTAAGTTAATTAAATTAAAAACAAGTTAAATCCAAAGAAAACTTTAGGGTAGCCGTAGTTCTTAAAAGATTTGAAAAATCCTTATGGAGACGATATATCATTTACCACTACTACAAATTAATAGTAAAATACGGAAAATTATTGTGTATGCGCTTTTTCACACACGCATTAATTTTGGCACCGATATAGGGGATTTAAAAAATCTCTTGAAACCTTCTTGTTGAAAGTCATATAATATGGTGAAGACGAGGAAGAATTAACTTTTAGGAATGTCACGACTTATGAACCTATGTGTATAACTTTCACACCCAGTTTACAAATTTGAATTGAAGTTCGGACTCATAAATTCTTTCGTGTTTCTATCTTGAAGATAATGAAGATGCTCAAAAATTTTATTAGAGTGTTCATACACAAAGTAAACACATTAAAACTTAAAGATATATAAATAGATTATGTTAAATTAAAAGCTTTTCCTTCGATATTGAAAGGCCAAACTTTAGATTGGTTATTTTACTTTCCTCGAAATTCCATAACCAATTGTTCATAGATGTTACAAGTTTCTCTTGATCAATATGTCCTAGCAAGACAAATTAGTTTATATAGACATAAAATTAGTAATGCTATTATGGAAATTAGAGAAACTTTTGATGAATTTTGGGATAGGTATCAAAGATTGATCTCATTCTGTCCAATGTATGGATTTATAGACAAAACTAAATGCAATATTTTTTATGAAGGATTAAATCACTTAGAATGAATATTCTTAGACACTGAAAGATGTGGAGTGGTCTTTGCTCGATAAAACACCAACGTTATCAAGAGAAACTATAAATAAAATGGCTAAACAATCCAAGCAATTTGTTGAGAAGAGCAAATCGACCAAAGATATTCTAAGTGACATGAATAGGACATAAAAAACACCATATGATAAGATAGACGAACTAAAAGCCATGGTTGATTTATTACTAAAAGATTGATCAAGCACAATAAAATCTTGTAATGAATTAAGTCATTCTAATGATGAATATCCTTTGAAACAACAAATCAAAATAGAAGAAGCTAATGATATAATGAACCAATATTTGTTGAACCCAATTATAGCTTTAATAGTTATGCAAATTACCCACAATCGAATGTAATTAATCGTATTAACAATCAAAGGTATCAAATGTATAAACATCGAATAATTCAGAAGAGTAAGATCAAATAATTCATACAT
Source organism: Stephania cephalantha (assembly GCA_039657325.1). NCBI lineage: Eukaryota > Viridiplantae > Streptophyta > Magnoliopsida > Ranunculales > Menispermaceae > Stephania > Stephania cephalantha. The sequence continues at coordinate 27,102,206 of CM077577.1, forward strand.
TATAAAATGATATAAACCTTAATTGAAAAACCAATTGAGTGGATGGCAATACAAATGAGTGAATTTGTAATCAAAGGGAAATTACCATCTCAACTTACCTACTATATGAAAAAACACCGTGGCATAACATTAAGGAGTGGTAAGCGGATGGATGAACCTAAAATGTCGGAACAATTAGTTTCTAGAAACAAAATAGAAGCATAACAATGAAGTTAAAGTAACAAATAATAGATTCCCAATGAAAATAGTGATGAACTTGATAAAGATAGACCAATTAATGTAAAACCACCACTCCTCGTCGTTGGGAAGATAGTAAAAATGCTAAGAAAATGTAGGAAGAAAAATAAATATCTAACAAATTAAAGAAAGTAATAGTTTATATACCTCTTTTGAAGTCATTCAATAGTATCTAAGAATCGAAATTTATAAAAGATTTATGCACTAATAAGATTAAGGCTAACGAAAAGGTGAGTCCAGGGGAACATGTATCAACACTAATTCAAAAGAAATTACCTTCTAAATGTTTCTCATCCTGGAATGTTTTTCATTCCATATATGATTAAGAAAATAGGAATTTATAAAGCATTGTGTGATATGGGAGCCTCCATAAATGTTGTCTTTATCTATTTATTTACAAATGACATAATAAATTTAGAGGAAATTGGTATAGTCGCATACAATTAAAGCATATAGATCAACTATTAAACCAAGTAGGGTTACTTGAAGATGTACTAGTCAAGGTTAATGATTTAGTCATCCCTAAAATAGATTTATGTCTTAGATATGAAAAAGATAACTTCTCTAATAGAACTTCTCTAATCTTAGGAATGCCATTTTTGAAAACAACAAAAGCAAAGATTGATATATTAACAATGCAAGTAGATGAGATCGGTGAAATTTTAATATATATGATGCAAGGAAATACATTCACCAATGGATGTGTCTTCCATATGCACAGTAGATATATGATAGATTCGTTAATAGATAAATTTTTAAGAAAAGATAAAATATATAAATTAGAACTAGAAATTGAATATTTAGAAGAGGATGATGATAGTGATGAGGAAGCAAAAGAGATAAAAAGTATTTTAGAATCATATAATGAACTATCGAACTTACTTATTACCTAAACTTATCTAGATCTCATTCAAAACTTTTACCTTCTATAGTTAAAGCCCGTAATTAGATCTAAAAACCTTACCATATCATTTGAAATATATTTATCTAGGGGATTGTAATAAATTACCGTAATAATTTCTAATAAATTAACTAGTCTAGAAGAAAATAATTTGATAAATGTATTGAAAAAATTTAAAGGAGTAATAGGATGGACCATAAATGACATCAATGCATAGGATAAACCTAAAAACTTATTCAAAAGCTTATAGACAACCTTAACGTAGATTAAATCCAACTATGATGGACGTAGTAAAACCTGAAATACTAAAACTATTAATTGCAGAATGAAGTTTCCAATAGCCGATAGCAATTGGTAAGCCAGAGTTCAAGTAGTCCTCAAAAGACAGAATTACCTAATAACAAATGAACATTAAGAATTAGTACCAACTAGAATTCAAAATGGTAGGAGGGTATGTATAGATTATAGGAAGTTGAATGCCTCAACTAAGAAATACCACTATCCACTCCGTTTATAGATCATATGTTAGAAAAAATAGCTTGAAAGACCAATTATTATTGTCTAAATGGTTATTCGAATTTCATAAAATACCTGTAGAGTCCTATACTGATCAGCAAAAACCACTTTTACGTGCCCTTTCAGATCGTTTTCTTATATACGTATGTCCAACATTTCAAAAGTGCATGGTTAGTATTTTCTCTCGATTATGTGGAAAATTTCATTGAAGTTTTCATGGATGAATTTACAATTTATGGTAATTCTTTTGATCAGTGTTTTGTTAATTTTTAAAGTACTTAAAAATGCATAGAAAAGAATTTAGTATTAAATTATAAAAAATGTCATTTCATGGTAGACCAAGGACTGATATTAGAACATATAATGTCACATAAAGGAATAGAGGTAGACCGTACAAAAATCCAAGTGATCGAGACGTTACCTTACCCCACCATGGTAAGAGAAACACGTTCATTTCTTGGACAAGCGATTCTATAAAAGATTTGTAAAAGATTTCTCTAAAATTACGACCTTTATGCAAACTTTTACAAAAAGACATTCCTTTTGAACTTACCAATTATTGCAAGATAGTGTTTGATAAATTAAAGGATTCTTTAACAACCACTCATGTGATCAAATCATCGATTAGTCATTACCTTTTGAAACCGTGTGATGCAAGTAACTTCGCAATTGGAGCAGCTTTAGGTCAAAAGGCAAGAAAGAATCTCATGTTATATATTATGCTTCAGGACATTAGATCCACCCAATGAAATTACACCGCAACTGAAAATGAACTCTTTACTAGTAGTTTTACCTTGAAAAATTTAGACCATATCTATTAGGAACAAAGGTAATAGTTTATTCGAGATCATGCAATTTTACGATATTTAATGACAAAACGAGATGCAAAACTTAGACTAATAAGATGGATACTAGTACTACAAGAACTTGAGCTTACTATAAAAGATAAAAAAAGAGCTAAAAATCATTGTAGCAAACTACTTAAGTAGGTTCGAGAATGGAAAACCACCTATACCATTAAGGGATGAGTTTCTAGATGAATACTTATGTTATGAAGAGTGATGGCCCTTGGTATGTTTGATATAGTTAATTATCTTACCACCAATAGTTTATCACCTTACTTAATGAGAGCTCAAAAGAATAAAATTAAAAGGATTCTAAACATTATTTATGGGATGAACCCTATTTATGGAAATTTTGCAATTTTAGACCAAATAATTAGGAGATGCATACCACATTCGAAGTATAATTAATTATATCTCATAGTCATACTTATGCATGTGGAGGACATTTCGATCCACGTAGAATTGCCCATAAAATTTTGGATTCCTAATTCTTTGGCCCACTCTATTTCATGATTGTTTCCTTCATATAAATTTTTTTCAAAATTGGCAACGAACTAAAACTTAGGACGTAAATATCAAATGCTTTTAACCAATGTTCTATTTTATGAATTGTTTGATGCATGAGGCATAGATTTCATGGGATCTTTTCCATCATCAAATGGTTATGTTTATATTTTATTTGTTGTAGATTATGTTTCTAAGTAGGTAGAAGTAAAAGCTACTAGAATTAATGATTTAAAAATAGTGATTGATTTCCTTAGATCAAAAATCTTGATAGTTTTTGGAGCACCTACAGCACTTATAAGTGATAGAGGTTCACATTTTTGTAATCGAATAATTACTAATCTACTTGCTAAGTACAACATCACATATAGGACATCTACTGCATGTCACCCACAAACTAGTGGACAAGCTGAAATGTCAAATAGAGAAATTAAGCCAATATTAGAAAAAATAGTTAGTCTAACATGTAAGGATTGGAGTCTTAGATTAAAATACGCATTATCAACATATAGAACAGCATATAAGACTCACATAGGCATGACACCTTATAGTTTAATATTTGGAAAATCATGTCATTTACCAGTAAAACTAGAACATAAAGCCTATTGGACAATAAAAACATTCAACATGAACTATAATGAGGCATGAAACCAATGTAATTTGAGCCTTCAATAATTAGGAAAATTAGGAATGACGCATATGAAAACACATCAATTTATAAAGATAAGACTAAAGCATTTCATGATAAGAAATTAGTTCCTAAAAATTTTTAAGTAGGAGATAAAGTTCTACTACTTTGTTCAAGACTTAAATTATTTCCTGGAAAACTCCGTTCAAGGTGGATGGGACCTTATCTGGTTGTCAATTTACTACCTCATGGTGTAGTAGAAATAGAAAGCATAGAAATAAGACAAATATTTAAAGTAAACGGTCATAGGTTATAACAAAGTCCGCAAAGTGATGAAATAGAGTTCAATGTTTGCATCCATGCAAATGAAACCATTACACTCTGGATGTATAAGAAACCACGTAATAAGAAAAGGAAATCAAAGAAATAGCAACCTGAAGTTCAAAATCAAGAAGAGAAGTAACCGGTGCAAGAAGAATTCACTAATGAGCAACTAAAGCTTCAAGATTTAGGACATATAATTGAAATTTACAATGATGATCCAGGGAAACGTTTCCTCCACATAGTGATCAATGACGTCAGTTTCCCTAGTGTTTTACTTGACATGAGAGCTTATATGAATATCTTACCAAACAATGGTACAAAAGCCAAGTCTTGCATATTGATTTTATACCACCCTTCGTTATCCACAAAACAAATGGTGATAAAAAAATTTCTCGCTTAGGAATGTCAATAAATGTGCTAAGTGCAAGTGGGACGATTCAACTATTTCACCAACTTCTTGGTAGTACCATGATTGAGAGAGATGATGTGATATTGATAGGAATTACTTTTCTTAAAAAATTTGAGCTATTCTCGATGTCGAACAACATTTAGTTATGCTTAGGATAGGAAATGATTATATGTTTTTTCAGGATGGTTATAAGATGAGCGATTACACCAATAAAGACAATTATGATTATGATTATAAAGGAGAGACTTCTTGTCGTGCTGAATGTCGTGAAGGACGTTATGCAGACACTAAGAATGATAAGGAAGCTGAAGATGTCAAGAATGATGAAGAATTGATCGATGGTCACTTTGACTCGCTTTCAAACCAAGGACGAGTGATCTTATCTATCAAGTCGAGCCAATGACTATAAACAAAAGGACTTTATGAGAGGCGGCTTCATACGCTATCTTTATTTTTAATTTTAGTAGTAGGATTAGTTAGTTTTTTTTTCTATTCTCTCAACTTTTGACTCTTATAATAGAAGTATTTTAGGATTACAATCCTAGAATAATTTCATGTAAAGGGGATTAATTGAGCCAATGTCATTTAGTGTTATTAGATTTAGGATAGTTAGTTGTTTTTAAATTGAATCTTAATTGTCTTTAATTATTTTAAGTAATATAGAATTTATTTAGTATATTATTCCCTAATTAAAAGTCCAAATTCATTTTTATAATATCGTTTGTCGAATACAAATCATCCTACCTTAATTATGATTATTATGTGTGATAATTAATCAAATATAGAATATATTGGAAAAATAGTAGTAAATGTGATTTCCCGACAATACCAATTAATACTAGGAATCATTAGGTAAATCGTCAGCAGTTTGCAGGTTTTTAAGTGAAAATTGACTAATCAATTTGTCATCAATTTTGGTTTATACTAGGATTCGCCGAACTAATCACTGAACCACCGAGATCAATTTTCATTGATTTCACTAATTATTTGTCAGCGGTTTAACTTAAACCCCAATTCCCTAAGTACGAATTCGTGTTTTTAAAAATAGAACCCCAAATCGCCAACAATAGACCCTTTCACACCTAAAACCCTTGCACCCACTCATTTGATTTATATATTTTTGCCTAGATTCAACCCTTCGAATATTGAATTAAAGCTTCATTAAGTGCATCCTACCTTGTTTAGGAGCATTTCAACCCTATAGATTTCGAATCCAAGTTCATACACCTAACTTTAGTTTGACATTGAAGCAAAAATAGGGGATCTAAGGAGGTAGTGAGCATTTTACTTAAGAGATTCACTCTCAAGAAGGTAATGAATCGATACTCTACAATCCTTTTGATTTTGATATCTTGAATAAAAAATGATTTTTGATATTTTGAAATATATATAATTTTTATTTTTTTATTGCAAATTGTTTTTGGAAATGGTTTTCATGCATATTTTCAAGTTGAATAAGGGTTTTCAAATGAGTTTGGGGGTTTCTACGACTTCTCTCTAATATATACATACTTTTTAAAGTGATATGTCAATCCAATTATTTTATACAAATCACTTTCAACTCTTTCAAGATTTTACACTAAAAACTTTACATAAACTTGTTTTCAATCCCTTGTTATTATGGAATTTCAACGATAGGATTTCAATTTACCTATTTCATCATAGTTGAATTATCCTATGGCGGGACGAGGTAGAGGAAGAGGTAAGAGTAGTAAACAAGACAATGAAAAATGGATAGACCCAAACAAAAGTAGAAAAAAGCGGGCTACCTAAAGAATATAATACCTACCTGGATTAGCATTAGATAACCTAGACTTAGGAGGGCTGAACCTAGAGAACAATCTCCATTATCGTCTGATGAGGAAGAATATTTTAAGAATCCAAACCCTAGTCATTTGTGCCTTATAACCTTTCTTTGTCTATGAGACCTATAGCACATATGAGATATTACACTAATAAAAAGAGAGTCATAATTCTTGAGAGAGGGTTCAACTTTCGAAATGCGAGCAAGTATGAAGACCGAGTTGTGAGCATCATCGTAGATAGGAAATGAGAACGCCTTCCGCGAGACTATGCAGGGAAGAGGAGAAAGAGGATGTTCCAAAATTTTACAACAATTTTATGCTAATGGACATGTTAGTAGGGAATGGGACAAAGTGGTAGTCAAAGGGAAGAAAATTGATATTTCACCTGCGAGGTTGAATAGATTGTTCGGTCTACCGCAAAATAGAGACCTAATAGAGGAGGATTACCCGAATGTCAATTATGAAGATAAGGAATCCTACCCCTTTCAAAAAATCCAACACACATTAGAGATACCTCCGGGGAGGGGATTTGCGCTTGATAGCAAAAGCCACCCAAGATTTATTGAAACCACCTATTTTAGGAATGTGAAGAGTTGGAGTTATATTCTATACGTGTGTTTTTACCCAACCAAGCAACACTTCAAAGTGAAGAACCTAATAGCTGCTTTATTGTACCATATACTGATGAATAAGAGTTATATTGATGTTGAAGAATTATACATGATTCTATGAAGTTTGCTATGCAAACTACGAAGAATGAAGGATTACCATTCCCAATTTTGACCACTGAATTGTGTAAGAAAGTCGGGGTGGGTTTCAATATCGAATTTGATGTATTGCCCGATAGGATCATAAATGATGCAAGAGTACAATGAATGAAAAATGTGGTAGGATACAATGACTCGAAGATGAACGAGAATCATTCAATGCAATAAATGCGAAAGAAGTAAGGAAGTGAAGCACAACTAAAAATGTAAGGAAGATAAGAGAAGACGCACACAAAGAGCGGCAAGTTTAATAGTTGGATTGAACGTACCAATATTCCTACGAGTTTGGCACCATCTTCATCACGTACTAAGAGGAGATGATTTTTTCAAACTATATTTTCTTCATTAAAATGTAGCCGATGATGACGATTCATCGCAATGAAGAAATGACATGTGGCAAACGAGATGAATTTATAGCGCTACCATTCTATGTCTTAGAGAAGACACGATAGTCGTTTGCAAGACTCGAGAGGAGTATCGACATCTCGTCTCTGCAGCTTGCAATTTCCAATTTGGACTTACAACCTAACTCGATAGTTATGTTTCCCAACCTTCTACGGAAATGGATGAAGATAATGCAAATTGATAATGAACTTACTTCTAGAAACCACCATGTATAAAAAATTTCCTTGTATGCAATGAATGACTCAATGATAGAATGTATTACTCTTTGTGAGATTTTTGTTAATGAAATTTTATGTTCCCTTTTGCATTCTATTCATTATAAAATATTGACTTCCTTATTTGCATCTTTATTTACATTATTAGTACATATATCAAATCGTTTATGTTTCACGTGATCGGACTTCATTTTAAAACCTTGAGGACAAGTTTTTGAAATGATTTTGTGGTATTTTAGGTGGAGTATAACATAAATGACAATAAATTCAAAGAAAGGTAAAAGATAAATTCATAATTGATCCACAAATTTTAATCTGATATTCAAATAAGTTGACATAATTTTTCAAATTTCTTCCGAATTCAAGTAAGTATGATTTTCATTTTACTTTATTTTTAATAAGAACGATAATGAATATATAATAGATTTTGAGTTGAAGAAATTTTTTTATTACCCAAATGTATTTTATAATAGAAGGAATCAATTTTTATACCCTTTTTTTATTAACTTTCTAGTTGATGTGAACAATAAATTGAATGTCTTATGTTAGTCATGATCATAGGTAGAAGATCGAAACAATAGTGCAAGATGAACGAGACAGAAATCTAAGAATCTTGTGATACAAAGGCTATCTTAAGTATTTTTATAGTATATATATAAAAGAAAATTATTATGCCACAATTGAAAGAAGAAATGAGTTAGAAACAAATGATTTTCTATAAGTTAGAAAGAATATTTTCTTTAACTTTAGTGGATAGTGAAAAGTGTTAACAAAAGCTTATAAATATATAGAGATTCCTATAGATTCTAAAAGAAATGGAGTAGGGGATCTATAGTGGGAAAAATGTGAGAATGTCCAAAGGAAATGGAGCAGGGACTTATAAGCAAAAGTAAAAGAAATATGTTAAAACAATTAGAATGAAGTAGAAAAAATGATGAGTGATGAAAAAGATGGATGTTCTTAAACTCTACAAAGAAAAATTTAACTCGAGTACTTGAAGCTAGAGTTGAATGAAGTATTTCTTAATCTAACCAGCTTTAAATGATATATTCATTGGTATCATAGCAAAATTCGTATTGATTTTGTTTGTGGTATTATTATAAAGTATTTTCTAACATTAAAATTAACCTAATGGTTTTTGTGTTTTGAGATTCTATCGTTAGCTTAATGCTTGTCAATGAAGATTGAGAAAATCTATGTTGTTTAGTGGCCTTGGTAATGAACTTTAAGTTCTAAATAGTATTACATTAGGTGGTTGAGTTATCATTAAGGGATGTTTTGAGTTGACTAAATTATTATATTCTATCATAACTTTCATTTACTTATAAGTAATATATTTTCATTTGAATGTCACTTCTATTTTAAAATCTTTATTGTTTAAAGTTAAGATGAATTAGTTTGAAATCAGTATACAAATAATGAAAAGAGAATATGATCGAGAGTATTCTTTTGCTCGGGACAGCAAAGCGTTGAGTTTGGGGGTATTTGACAAGTCAATAATTAGACAAATTTTATAGTGTAATTTAGGTTGATTTTATATATAAATAATGATATTACACTAGGTATTCTCTTGTTTTTGTGATTTCAAGTTTTAAAAAGGAAAATAAGAAAATGGAAGAAAAGAGAAGGAAAAGCAAAATTGTCAATCGGAAAACTATTCCGGTGATTAGCTTGAAATGATCTAGAATAACACTAGAATCACCCCTAAATCTAAATCGACCAGAAAAATGCCAGAAATCCACAGTGAATTGGAGAATGAACTGAAGTCTCTAATCGAATCTATGCAAAGACCTGAGAGCTAAACTCGCTTATTTGCTCAACGATTTATGTGTAAGTGAGGAATCGAATACAAATCGCTAAGGTTGGTGACGTATTTTTTAGATTGATATGAGGAATTTGTATTTATCTAGGATATGTAACTCCTAGGGGAACTATATATAGGACTAGAGAGCTTCTAAATAACTCTTTCCAACTACTTTTTACTCTCTTTTTTTCTCTTTTGTTAAGTTTTATATTTGAAGCAATGTCAGATCTTTGATTAAGAGGTATTTATTTACTTAATTATGTCTTTTAATTACATATTTGCATTATTTACTTCCAGCATGTATGAGTAGTCTATAAATCTAAACAAACCCTAGGCATGTAATATACTTTGAATTGTTATGTAGTTATAATTATGGAATCACATACTTAATGCTTTAAATCAATTCAAACACGTCAATCATGGATAAAACAAGTTGTTTTGCATATTACAACTAGTAATTCTTCATGTTGAGTGCATAGTGGCCAATATGTTCCTAAATATAGAGTATTCAATTCTATGTCAATAGTTATTGACAACAATTATAGAAGTAGCAACCAGGATTAATCTATATGGCATTTCCGAGTGGATGTTCTAGGTGATTGTGTCCTAAGTTGTTTATTATACTCATTTCGGTTAATATTGTCTTAGATTAGGCATGATGTCCAGGTGTTGCATTTTATTCAATGGGAAGATTTACAATGATAAGAATGTGGCATTTCCATTAAATTTAGAGAAATCGGTAGCCGGCTAAAGGTTATCAACCTATTGTGAATTAGGATTTAATGACTCTAAGATTCCATATGAAATAATTATAGCTATATTATGAAGTGATGTCATATTTTAGTGTTTGAAAACAATCCGAATATAGTTTATTGTTTAGTAGGGGGTTTGTAATGATGTTTGTTGGTTATTTTATTTACATTGATTATTTGATTATTTGAATTATTAGTTTGAGTATATTAAGTTAATTTATTAAATTTAAAATTGTTTATAGTTTAGTTATTTTAATTAGTTTTTATTTTATTTGCATATTATTAAGTGTTTAATTCTCGTTTGATTAAGTTAATTAAATTAAAAACTATTTAAATCTGCTAAAACTTTAGGGTAGCCTTAATTCTTAAGAGATTTGAAAAATCCATGTGGAGACGATATCCAATTTACCGCTACTACAAATTAATAGTAAAATATGGGAGATTATTGTGCACGCTTGACACGTGTCAAGTATATATTAACTTTTCTATTACTAATTTACATCCCTTCCCACCCCACCCACTAACAAAGGGAGATGATTTTTGGACGTTATTGAACACATACCCCAAGCACACATCAGACTTAGGAGCCATTCGTGTGCGCTTTGGGATATACACTCCAAGTGTTATGCACCGAAAGATTGTGTGTGCACACAAGGAGCCTTACGACTAGTGATTATGCAAACTTTACAATTTTCAATTGTGTAGAAGTGTGAAATCCCTGGTTTTAATAAACCTGTACTTGGATCTAATTATGAAATTAGTGAGTCTTAATAACATGTTGTGGATTAGAACTCGAATATATGAAAAAGGAAATTATTAGGTTATCGTTGTTTTTTCGTTTGTAAATGCCTAGTGCGTATTATACAGTATGTCATCGTGAGTTGAGTTGGAGTGAATTGAGATCAAAGTTATCAATGTTTATTGATGTGTATCCTCAATTTTTGTCATAATTAGGATTGCAAGTGCATGTCCGAAGGGCACAAGTGAAAGTAAAATCTATTAATTGCTTGGAAACTAGTAAATGAACTATTAAGTATATAGTGAGGCTTTTACCTCCATATGCATGCAACTTGAGATTGGTGGTAGTGAAAAATAAGAACAAAGTGGGTGTGAGACCTTGCCTTGAGTTATGTGTCAATTGGCGGTGGTTGAGGTAGAGACAAGGTCAAGATAGGTGCAAATTTGGTTAAATATTGCAAGAAGATTAGTCCGTAAGATTTAAGTATTTTATGGACAAATTTAAGATTTTAAGGGTTTTGGTTTCACCAAAACTAGAGATATGAGCATTTTATGAAGTTGGACTATTTTTTCGAGAGTTTTGCTCGATTTGGTGAAAAAGTGAATCCAAAACAAGCATCAAAAGTCAAAAAAATGTCAAAATAAAGATTTAAGAATTAATAAATAAAAAGAAATTAAGATGTTGAAGCTGGCAGCTGAAAGTTTATATATATTTATATATCAAATTGTTCCAACACAATAGAATGAAAAGAAGATTTTGGTTCCAAACCCTCTCAACTCACTATTTCCCTCCTTGATTTCTCTATGTTCAATGTTCATCTGATTTCTCTCCGCAAAAAAATAAAACATCGTGAGACGATCAATTTGAGCCAAGTTTTCAAGGCGGACACGAGGTATTCGGATTGAAATTTGGTAAATTCTCAAATATTGACATTTTTCTAAACTCAATTTGAATTCTTGTGATTTTTTTATTTCTTTCATGGGTTTTGATGGGAATTGGTAGAAACTGTTTATTGAATTGGTGTATTGGGTAGATTTGCACCATTTTGGAATAAATCCCACCGACATGAGTTGGGTTTAAGTGAATTGAGTTGAGACAATCAGTTGAGAATTATTTTGAAGTTGTTTTTTTATTGTTGAACTTGATTTACCTTAGGGTTTTGGATGAATTAATTATTGGTTTTATCCAAATTGTCTCTACGGGCCGTGAAAGTATTTTGAAACTGGTATGGAGTTTTGTGGTATTATGTCAAGTTTGAGGATTTAATTGAGAGAAATCTCAATTTGGAGAAGATTTGGTTGTTCAAAATTAATTAAGCTTGCATTTTCAACAAGCTATATTTGAAAATCCACAACTCCTCCGTTTGCGATTTGATTTGAGTGTTCTTGGAGCCAATAGAAAGTGTGAAGTGAATTCTACAACTTCCTCTTCAATCAATGTTACAAATCTAGAGGTTTTCAAGGTTAAAAGTTATCCCAAGTTAGCTAGTTGAAAGCTAGTTCAAATTGTTATAAAAATTATTATTTTCTTGAAATAGTTCTCGAGCGTACTTAAACACAAGATTTCTTATAGGGTTTCATGATTTGGTTTCATTTGAACCTTAACCCTTATTATAATTGGGTATGTATGGAAGTTTTTGAGCCACTTTCAAGGTGATCCGACGCTCTAAAGTTGGTTTGTTGTAAGTAACTCCAATAGTAACCTTTACATTGTATGATTGTGACTTTCGTACAAATTGCATCAGCTCATGTTATTGCATTATTTATTATGCGTGCATACACGGTGAGAGAGATATAGGTGATTCGAGTCTCCTTATAGTATCTACTATAAATTGGTTACATAGGAAAACACTATACTTTGCTCGAGGACCTGAGTCACTCGAATTTTGTGTTCACTTGGTTATCATGAGATCATGTTAAACCAAATCATACTTCTATAGTCTAGAGGTTCAACGACTCATTTGACTATCCCAATAATGTGTGATTCCTTATTACTATTTACTAACCACTTTTCAATAACGTCGTTCGATGTGGTCGGATGACATAAACGAGATAGATTTTGTTCTTGTATATTTAGTCTTCCTTGGAATATTATTGTTTCGCTTTAAGTTTTGTATTACAATGTATTCGCTTATATATTATATGTGTACTTTGGATAGTGTGAAAATTACTTATCCGACATTATCAAATTATTATTATTGGGTATGACAGTTTAATTGATGGATTTGAAGAAAGGAAAGAGCGGTCTCAAGTATTTTGGCATTTTCTTTGAGTTAATCTTACTCGTATATTTATAGTTTGAACTATTTAATAATTGTAACGATCCTAAATTTCTAACTCGTGTCATGTCAGCAGACTCTAACGGTACTTATGATGACATGGCGTACTTGGTCAACCCTCAGAGTCAACACTTAGGTATATTAATTTTGTATATTGGATGTCTAGTTTGTGTATATGTATAGATTATTCAATCATTAGTGTACACTATCTATAGGTATCGAGAAGCGAAAGCTGGGACACGCCTCGAGATGCATGCAGCATGAGACCGGGTAAACTATATGGTGAGTTTAAGTTTGGTTATTAAATCAATAAATCAAATATACAACATATTAGCATATGATTTAATATAAATCAATTACAAGGCTTAAAGTTTAAATAAAAATATTATAGACATGCATATGCCTCGGGATGCGTGTCGAAGTCGGATGTAAAAATTGATGAGTCATATATTTGCTTTGAGATTCACACTAGAATGGAATCCTAGGAGATGTCAGTTGGGAATTAGTTTCAACAAGATGGAAGTTAGTGTAATAGGAGTTAACAAGAGCAATAAGATCAATCTTGAGATAAGCATACACACACTTGATTTGAGGCCCAAATGAAAGTCATCCAACACACTATAAAAGGGACACTTAAGCATTCCACCTTCATTTGCGTGTTCATGCAACAAAACTCATAGTTGAACCAATCTTAATTAGTGGAAACATTTGAGTTACAAGCAAATCATCAACCAAGGGAGACCCAAGGACTAGGTGATCAAGCATGGAGCCTTAGGTAACCAATTCCCACTTGATGTTTTCAATTCTAGCTAATTTGTATATGTAATCAATGTTGGGGCATGTGCGCTAGGTCAATCTATAAACATTATTTATCTTATAATTTTAATTAATAAAATAGAGGTTATCGTTTGTTGTTTTATTATAATTGATTACATGTTTACCTTATAATAAGATTTTTGGGTATTTGATGAAATATCTTAAATGTCACTAGTCGGTCATTATACTGGGAACTATAATGAGTTAAGACTAGTGTGAATCTTGATTGATGGTCATGTGATAATCATGCGTATAGGTATACGAATCGAGATCATGAGTACTTATTAGGGAACAAGGTACTGGACCGACTCGTTATGAGAACACCACATGAATTAAGTCAGAGGTATTACTCATGATAGGTATATCATTTAATCCATTGATTTGAGATTACCATAGACTTCAATATTATGAGCATGATAATTTGACACAATCAAATGTTGTCTTTAACCAGACGATTATAAAGATTGTGATTGGTTATCATGTGAATAATATGCGAAGATGTGTAATCAAGACAGAATTTGTCCCTCTCTAATAGAGAGAGATATCAGTGGATCCCTTGATATGTTAAATTGTTAAATGGCCAAGTCTAAGTGAACTGATATGACAATGTTATTTGGATGTTTTTCAGTCTACCTAAAGATTAAGACTAGTACGATTGAACATTAAGGGTGACTTTCCATGCCTTATGTTTAATCAAAGGATATCGCACGATAAAAGGATATGATATATGTTATTCATTAGGTTGTATCGATTTTGATATTCATGTTACTTGGGTAGTCATAATGTCTTGCTAGAGACCGCTTTATGACTTGTGTTCCAAAATGGTTTTGGTTCATCGCTAATGTCACATGAACCTATTGGTCGCACATAAAGAATGACATTGCGTAATTTCAACTAGTTCGAGTAATGAATTTTATATGATAAAATTCATGACATAAAATCTCTTACGATTTGTTAGACTTATTAATAATAATTTGCTTGAATTGCCTTAATACAATAGTTGTCTTACAAATAGGTTTTTTAAGTAAGTTTATCTACACATATAAATAGAGGTTGAAACCGTAAAATGAAATAAGATTTTTGTTTTTACTATTTTCGAGTTCTCTGGATTTTTGGAGAGAAATAAAAACGTTTTCAATCTCTCTTGTGGCTAGCACTCCAAATTGTGGCCACTGTTCCTGTATGGATTTTCGATAAAGGACATGTCTTAAACGCCTTGAGATCGAACAATCAAAGAAGGAAATGATGGATTAAGGTATGATTTACTTTTGTAGATATAGTTTAATAGAACTTATTTTTTTATCCTATTGGGGCTTTTCAAAAATTGTTTTGAATTTTCTGCTGCGTATGAACCCCAAAACCCAACAATCAAAGGGCTTTTGAATTCTGAGCATTGAGGAGGTCTTTTTAGTTGTTTTTTATCAATTAGCGCACATTTGAGTTTCCCAAATTAATTTTTGAAAATTTTAAAGTTTGGCCATATTGGAGCATTTTGCATGAAATAGAAATTGGGAATTTTGATATATAAATTGATTTGGTTTTTTAAAACAAATAGGATATTTGGATTCATTGTTTCCACTTAGTCTACTATATTAGGTTTTTAGTTTTGGGTAAGAATTGAATTTGTTATGAATTGTCAAAGTTATTGGTCAGAATATAAAATTATTTTGAGTCATTGTGGTAAAATTTCCATATCTCCCCCGTTTCTTATCGCAAATGAGCAAACCTTACAGTTTCGAAAAACTAAGACATAGCTCTAAAATTTCTCTTTGAACTACAATACGTAATTTTAATGTTTTAATAATTGAAATCAACTCACAAGTTGTTGCACCAAAACTGTCTCTATTTTAATAAAGTAGATTTGAACATTAACAAATTAAAAATGAGACTCTGAGGCCAATTGGTAAGCATATTGGGAAATCAAACGATGTCAAACTGACCAAACTTTTCAAATCATATAATTGTATTGTATGGGATTTTTTTCACTAAGTTTTGTAATTTTCTGATGTGATTTGAATGGTTTTCCAAATGAGTTTCTAAATAGGCGAAAGTTACTTACTTAATGGGTTGGTTTTTGACTTAAGGTATTTTGGGCACCAAATGATGTCAGAAATGAACCAAGATCTCTAGAATGGGTTATTAGGTATTTTGAAGGTGTCCGCCAATATTCGTGATTTTTCGGTGTGTCTAACTCAGTTTTCAAGTTGCATTACAACAAAAGAATTTCATATTAAAAATAAGGACTTGGAATTTCACTTTGAGTTGTAAATTGAGTTTTTGGACTTATAAATGAGATATTATTACTTCACAACCTTTGTTTAAATTATTTTAACTTTACTTAATCAACCTCGAGAATTTTAAGAAATTCTATTTATTTTTAAGTCATTTTCCAAGTTGTAGGAAAACTAACTTTCAAATAATTATTTTAAAGTCTCTAAGGGACTGTTTTGCAAACTAATGTTTTAAACCAACTTGAGATGGTTTCTAATGATCCTAAATAATCCAATCACACCCAAAAACAATAAATAAAGTGTATTGAACAATATTAAATAAGTCCCACATTTTTAGCCAGTTAAGTACCCAATGAGGACTTGAAATGAATAAAATGAACCATTAAACCCCAAATTGACTTGGAATGATTTGTAGGTCACTAAATGGGATTGTTTAGCATCAATATGTCAAGTTATATTGCTCACACCATGACAACCCTTAGTAGCCTAATACTAAGAACACAATGAGCGTTAAGTTACAAATAGACAAGTTGGATTATAATTGAATTGTAACGACCCAAAATCTTAAATTAATAATTAACTTTAATTCCAAACCTTTAGTGGTCATAAGTCGCGACAAAGAGTTGTGGGCTGGTGACGTGCTCGAAAAATGGACAAAATAATTTTTATTTGCGTTTGGTGTGCTAATGTGTGTTATATATATTATCGCGAATAGTTCGACTAAATTATACATAGTTCGCGCAACGATGGAGCCTTAGACTATTAATTATTAAAAATTGGTTAAGTTAAGGTTTAGACAAAATTTATGCGAGCTAAGCGTGTCAATTTTGGAGTCATAAAGTGACATGCAGAGAGATTGACCCTCAGATTTAATTGTAAGTTAGTTGTATCCACCCTTGATCTTTAGCGTTGCTTCAATCAAGGAAGGGATGGAGAGGTGAGATTATTTCTCTCTTAAAAAGAAAAGAAAACAAGAGACCAAATAAAAAGGGATGGAAAGGTGAGATTATTTCATCTCAACGCACAAGAGGGGACACTATGGGGGTGACTCACGACGACGCGAACAGTGGCTCTACTGGTGAGGTTCCGGCAAGGAGCAGCGGCTCCAGGAGGACGACCTACAGTAGCGACGCAAGACCGCGAGGATGAGGAACACAAACCAGCAGACCACGGCCGCGGACGGCGCAGCAGGCGGATGGCGGACCAGCAGCAGTGACGCGGACAAGCAGCTGCGTAGCTTCGACTTCGACGGCGGACAGCGGCGGTGGTTGTTCTCGATAAGGAGAAAAAGAAGAAAGGAAAGAGAGATTCCTTGATAGACTTGTGATTTCGAAGGAGAATTGGAGTTGAAACCCTGCATTGAAGGCGTGGTGAGGTTCTAAATCACATTTAAATTCGAACCCAAGTTAGATCTATTAGTTCATAATTATTGTTGATGATTTTGAAACGGGTTACTTGGAAGGTTTGGTTCGTGTTGTTTTGAAACGGTTTATAAACAACTCAATGTTGATCTTGCCAACTTGAGGCTAATTTTGGTTAAGTTTGGGAAAACCCTTATCCTTATACTCCAAGTGTTTGTCAATATGTACAAAGAGACTCTACACATTCCAAACAAAGTTTTGAAACAAGGATTTGTGATTTTAGTTGTTGACTTGGATTTCAAATTGACTTCCTTGGATTCTTTGGCTAAGAAAAGAGTTGTAGGACTCAAATAGGGTTCTATGAGCTCTTATTTTTTGTTTAAACCCATTGTTGGTCAAATTAGTTTTAAAAAGAGGCTTGCATTGGTAAAGTTGATCATAAACATAGTATGGCCGATGCATGGGACTTATGCAAAGGTTTTAGTCCTAATAAAGGATTTAGACTTGTTTTTGAAGAACTAACTTACTTTGATTATGTTCATGGATTTTGACTAAATACTATGATTTGAGAATCGAAAATTGTACTCAACTCTTGTGCAATGATTTATTTTTTTTTGGTTGTAATTAGTCGATTGCATTTGATTTATGCTAGAAAATCAAGCTTTATGGAATTTCTCGTATTTTGCTTCACCGCATTTCTATCTCATTCGAATCGTCGGTTTTGATTCGAAAGAATGGTTTTAAAGTCGAGAATAACTAAATTAACACAATTAGGAATAGGGATGATTTCCAAATAGTCTAAACTATCTGAAATGAATTATAGACGAGTCTAAACAATATGTGTTATTATTATACGCTTGTAGATACGCGACGAGGACTTAACTAGGCAATTCGGCGTAGGAATCTGGTTTAGGTAAACACTGCAAAACGAGGTAAGTGTGGTTCGCTCTATTATCAATCATGTCATGCTAGTAGATATGTTAGGATTTTACTTCAAGAAATATTTATGAATTACTTGGAATCTACCTAGATATTTTTCATTGATATATTTCTTATCATGTCCCTTTTTGCTACTCTATCTCTTGAATGCCTGTGGAACTGATGTAATGTTGAATGATTGAATTGGTACCTCGGATTGGAGGGGCGAAAGGCCTCCTGTGACCTCCCTTCGCTATGGCTCTACAAAGTCTTCGGCTTAGACTTGTAACCTCCACGTTGACTGATCTGTATTGTTTGGTGAAGGATAAGCTAAGTTGGTACAATAGGTGCTCAGACTTTGGATACTCATGTCAGTCTAACCCACTGTATTGGGGGAAGGATAAGCTAGGGCCTATTGCTCGAATAGGACAATAGGTGCTCAAACTTGCGAACCTCATATTGTCTAACCCACAGTAATGGGGGAAGGATAAGTTAGGACCTATTGCTCGAATAGGACAATAGGTGATTATACTTGTGAACTTCATGTTGTCTAACCCGCAACATTCGGGGAAGGATAAGCGAATACCTATTGCTTGACTTGACATATCAGTTGCCACTCCCCTCGACACTAAGGCATTCACTATCATTATTTATCCTTTTTTAAAATATCATGTTAGGCATTGTTTGGTTCTTTTATCTTGATATATAGTATTATGTTTGGTTATGCTATTCTAAAATGCCTGGAAAATGATAATGGGTCTCATGACATGAAATGTGGAAATCTAGTTTTGAATATAATAGGTATTACTTGGATGATTGATGTTAGAGCGGACTACCGCTTTACTGAGCCTGTTGATATTTTGCTCACCTTACTTTTCTCCCAAGGTACCTCTACTATCGCGATAGGATTGCAAAAGGGAAGGCATAGGAAAGACATGAGGCCTTCTCAACTGCATGTGAATATGGTTGTATTCATATTATCTATTTCGTATTTAACCATGTGTAACATGGGGGTTGACTCGGGTATTTAGTTGTGAATAAATTAGTCGTAGAACTAGATGTTAGGTTTAGAAATTATGTATGTGGATGAATAGACCTTATTATACTTGGATATACTTTGCACGGGTCTTGCAAGAACTCTTATAGGTGTTTAGGGATTTTTCGATAACTCAAGATACAAAGGAAACTTTACCGAGATTTCGGTGGAAATGTAGAGTTAAAATAATTGAAATAATTGAGTTGACTTAATAGGCTTTGAACTAGTTCTGCAAAAAAATTAATTGGCTTAAAAAATAGATAGTCAATATTTATAAGTTGTTCCGTAGGTTAAGGCTTACTAAGCCGTTGCTTAACTTGGATCGATAGTCGAGAGGGTTAAGTGGCGGTTTAGGCCGTCTAGCGACCTGGGTTGAGAATCGGGGTCGTCACATGAACCATATTAGAAAAAAAAAAAAAAGATGGTAAATGCAACTTAATGCTTCTAACATGTATATAACCAATCTAATGGGACACCATGTACCTAGCTAGCCAGATTCAGGCATCAGGGGTTGATTGAGACGTGTGTTAGAAGCCATGAGGACGTATTTTTTGCATAGTAGAGGTAACTAAACTAGCAATGATCTCCATAGTAATTCATTATCTTTTCTTTATTCTTTAAAATTGTGAATTAGCTTTTCCATGGACTCTCATTCCTAATATGAGTGTTCGAGGGCCAAGTGAGTTAAGAAGGTGTATCCGGGGTATGGTTGCCAACTTGCAACCAGAACCACGACCTCGATTCACTAGATTTTGTCAGAATGAGATGAGTTTTATCCGGGGCATCGTTGATATCCCTCATTCGCAATGGTCTAGGTTAAGCAAGCGTTGCCACTTCCTAGGACCCGAGTCTGCCCGGCTTTGTTGCGACTATATGGCACATGCACTCGGTGGTCTGGACTACTTGGGCGCATATCTTCTAGTTTCTTTTACACTCATTTCTCGCAATTTACATTCTTCTAGTCTTATTATCATGCATTCTACTTATTTATTGCTTTCTTAATCTCCCACATGATTCTTAGACTGTTTATTATTATTCATGCATTACTGTCGACATTCTTTTGGCTATACTCACTGGAATTGTCTCCTTTGATGACAATTGCATATCCGCAGTTGAGCAAGGGCAAGGCACCAATGGTTGGTGACTTACTTTGAGACATCAGAGCGGCCCTCCTTTTGTCATTTTGTAAGTTTCTTTTTTGGTATTGTATTTGCTTTATATTTAATATTTTATACACCTTAGATGTATTATGGGTTTTGAGAGACACTTATAACGTGTATATCACTTCGTTTACTTTTCACATTTGGTCGCCAAATATACAAGTTTATATATATGAGAGTTCCACCATAGGTTGTCCGACTCTTTCTTTTACTTGTCAAGTTCTTTAAATTGCTTAATTGCTTTAAATAAATCTTTAAATCTTGCAAAACATTAATAACTCAACTTAAATTATGAATTTACATATAATGATGGATTGAAAGGCTGACTAAGTTTGTGTTGACCTCCATATATTTGATATTTTATACACCTTAGATGTATTATGGGTTTTGAGAGACACTTATAACGTGTATATCACTTCGTTTACTTTTCACATTTGGTCGCTGAGATATACAAGTTTATATATATGAGAGTTCCACCATAGGTTGTCCGACTCTTTCTTTTCTTTCGAGTTCTTTAAATTGCTTAATTGCTTTAAATAAATCTTTAAATCTTGCAAAACATTAATAACTCAACTTAAATTATGAATTTACATATAATGATGGATTGAAAGGTCGACTAAGCTTGTGTTGACCTCAGAGTCCGACTTGGGGTCCACGAAGGCTTAGGTCAAAGGACCTAGTTTATAGGGAACTAGGGTCATGCCGCAGCTTAGTATCGAGCCAATGGTTAACACCTAGCTCTTGACTAACCTACAACAAGGATAAGACACAAACCAAAGATAGAGTTAGGACACGATTGGAACTTAGATCTAACCTTATGATCATGACTTAGAGTCTTAGTTGGGAAGTGAAGAGAGTTGGGGAACTTAAAAGTTTGAATTATATATGTTATTTGTCTCACTGTATAATATTATTATTGATAGCTATAAATTGATCAAGAATTCGCCTTCTTTGCGGATTTAAATGGCCGATCTGCTCGAGGCTAACAGTAGCTATTCGGGATACGTACAGAGGAGGTTGGACGAGATGTCCCAGTTGGTCTCATCTCATAGTAACCAACTTGAGGAGATTATCAAGCTTTTTAGGGCAGAAGTTGCACCATCACCAGTTACGACGGCAACGTCCATTGCTCATGAGGGGAGTGCGTCTACTGTACAGGGCACTCTAGTGGCTCCCGTCATGCCGAAGACCAGTCATGGCGAAGATTGTATCGGTAAAGACAGAGACAGTACTACCTACACTCCTTACTCTAGCATATACTGCGTTGACTACGCCTATAGAGACAAGCATTGGGTCAGCTACTAAGATAGTGATTTGTGGTCAGATGAGGACTCAGACAATGTCAGATAAGAGTGTACTTCTCAGTGGACAAAGCCTCAACAAGCTCTCTCGAGAGGTTCAAAGATGGCTCGAGTTCCAATCATTCGAAGTGGAGCCAATCGATAGAGCCATGCCCGAGATTTAGAGGAGACCGAGGATTCCATCGATGGCTAAGATACGCGATGAGATACTTCAGAGGCTCACCGCTCATGTTTTACGGTTCATCCAGGTCGGACCAAGATGTATGCGTATATGTGTCGTCTTTTCTGGTGGCCGAGGATATAGACCGATGTTAGTGATTACGGTCGAGCGTGTGAAATATGCCAGTGAGTTAAGGCTGATCATCAGAGACTTGGAGGATTATTACAGCCACAACTCATTCCTCGGTGGAAGCGAGAGCATATTGTCATGGACTTTGTTAGTGAATTACCTCGGTCTCAGCGCGGACATGATAGTATATAAGTGATTTTGGACAGGCTGACCAAGTCCGTGCACTTCCTATCGATCTCTACTACACATCGAGTGGATAGGCTAACCAAATTTATATGAGCGAGAGATAGTCCGACTCACGGTGTTCTGTTGTCGATCGTGTCAGACAGAGGGGCGCAGTATGCATCGCAGATTTGGCAGAGTACGCAAGCACAATTCGACATGCTATTAGACATGTGTACTAATAAGTGATTATTTAGACATATATAAAGGTTTGATTTAGTAGTATATTTAATATAAATATCATTAAATGAGTTTTAATTGATGGTGTTTATGCATTTTCAGGTAAATAAGGCATAAAGGAATGAAACGAGCAAAAACAAGAAGAAACGGAGTTAGAACTCACCAAAGTGTTAGCACCGTGGCATGCAAGCTTATTGCGTTGTGAGGGCACAAGGCACAAGCAGTAGAAGACCTTGGCACGGCGGAGAGAAGGCAAATGAAGAAAATGATACGAAAGCTCGCGCATAGGGCGGCGCGCCGTGGAGATTGAAGGGACTGAGAGCGGGGATAGGATGGACAACGTCGAGGTCATCAAGAGAGGAAAAGTACACAAAAGTGGTGGCGCAGTCTTTGGAGCCGTGGCGACGCCGAAATACACACAAAGACCGGGTTTAATTGACAACGTCTTAAACAAAAAAATAGAAAGTTAGAGTTCTATTTTGAGTGAAATTGTTTAGTATGGTTTCTAATTGTTCTTAAACGTGTTTTTGGAGTTTAAATAAATATTATGGCGTGGTAAACTCATAACATATCAACCATTAGCAAACATTAGCATATTTTAGCATAGGTTTTACTTATTCTTGAGTATTAAGACGATTTGTGGATAGAAGACATTGAAGACTCACGTGTGGTAATTCGGATATTGTCTTTATTGATTTAATTGAAGTATTTAATTATATCTTTGATTTCAATGAATACCACTATGTGCATGTTTGTTTCAATGAAGTGTGAGTACTTTATTAATCTTAGAGATCAATATATCATATGGTATGAATTGTCAGGGTTTTAAAGCTCATACGCAGAGAAAATTCGTAACAATTTTTTTAAAAACCCCTAACATGATAGAAAATAGGTTCCATTAAACTAGATATACAAAAGTAAATCATACTTTAATTCGTGATTTCTTACTGTGATTGTTCGATCTTCAAAATGTTCAAGCGCGTCCTCCATCAGAAATTCACACACAAAATTTGCAAAAACGTTCTTTTTATGGTTTCACACTTTATTTATATGTGTAGATAAGTTCTTACTTAAAATTATATTCGTAATACAACTATTGTATTTAGTCATTTTAAACAAATTACACATACGGCCTTATTAATAAGTTATCATATAACAAATCGTAAAAGCTTTTAAGTCATTAATTTTGTCATATGAAATTCATTATTTTAGACCAATTGAAATTACACAAAGTCATTCTTTGTGTGCGACCCAATTAGTTCATGCGACGTTGGCAATAAACCAAAATCATGTTGGTACACAAGTCATAAGCGGTCTCTAGTAAGCATTATGACTACCCAAATAACATGAATATCAAAATCGATACAACATAATAAAAAACATATATCATATCATTTTGTTGTGCGATATTCTTTGACTCAACATAAGGCATGAAAAGTCATCTTTAATGTTCAATAGTACCACTCGATTTTTAGATAAATCGAAAACATCCAAGTGACATTGATCATATCAATTCACATGGACTTGCCATTATCGATATCATATCGAGGGATCCACCGATATCTCTCTCACACTAAAATGACAAATTCTATCTTAATTATACACTTTCACATATTATTCACATGGTAACCAATCACAATCTTTATAATCGTCCTGGTTAAAAATGATGTTTGATTGTGTCAAATTATCATGCTCCTAATATTGAAGTCTATAGTAATCTCAAGTCGAATGACTAAATGATATATCTATCATAAGTAACACATATGACTTAATCCATGTGGTGTTCTCATAGCGGGTCTGTCAAATACTTTGTTCCTTAACAAGTACTCATGATCTCGATTCGTATCCATATACGCATGATCATCATAGGAACATCAATCAAGATTCACACTAGTCTTAATTCATTATAGTTCTCAGTATAATGATCGACTATGGACATTTATGATATTTTAATAAATACTCATGGATCTTACTATAAGGTAAACATGCAATCACTTGCAATAAAACAACAAATGAAAACATTAATTTTATTAATTAAAATTATAAGATAAACAATGTTTGTAGATTGACCTACGGCACACATGCCCCAACATCTCCTACTTGCATTAGGGCCAATCATTCATGTATCTAATATCTAATGACCTAACATGACCATCATGTTTCGCTTTAGGGAAGAACGTTTATCAAAGGATCCGCAACATTTTCTTCTAGGGAACTCGCAAATTTTCACGTCTCCCCTCTCAATGATTTCTCGAATGAGATGAAAAATGTCTAAGTATATGTTTGGATCGATGGTGTGATCTTGGTTCCTTGGCCTATGTTATCGCCTCGTTTGTTGTCACAATACAAGCAAACAGGTTAGCTAATACTAGGAACCACATCAAGTTTATATATGAACCTTTTGATCTAAATTGTCTCTTTAGTTGCATCTGACGCCGCAATATACTCGCTCATTGTAGAATATGCCACGCTTTCTTGCTTCAACTTTTCTGTGCCTTTAATGCTTCTCCATTCAAAGTAAACACATCAAGATGCGATGATCGAAGTCATCTATGTCGCTTGAAAACTTGCATCCGTGTTACCATTTATAACAAGCTCGTCTTCCAAACTTTCATGACCAAGAACACTTCTTTAGTCCTTCTCAAGTATTTAAGAATGTTCTTTATTAATATCCAAGGATCACACGGATCAGACTAATATTCGCTTGTTGCATTTAAAGCATATGATGCATCATGTCAGTGCATAACATTGTATACATGATAGATCCAATAGGTGATGCATATGGAATCGTATTCATGCGCTCTCACTCATCATTAGTCTTTGGACATTGAGTTTTGTTGAGACTTATACCATGAGACATTGGCAACGACCTCTTTTAGAGACTTGCATACTCAAATTTTTATTCAAGACATTGTCTATGTAAGCACTCGACTTAGTAATCGATCAGCCTTTTAGATCTATCCCTATAGATCTTAATCTTAATTATGTAGGATGCATCTCCTAAATCCTTCATTGAGAAACACTTCCGTAACCAAGACTTGACACTCTGTAAGGTTGGGATGTCATTTTCAATTAGTAATATATCATCAACATACAATACCAGGAAAACAACCACGCTCCCACTAACCTTCTTGTATACACAAGGCTCATCTTCATTTTTAATGAAATCAAATTCTTTAATTGCTTCATTAAAACGAAGATTCCAAGTCCGAGAAACTTGCTTTAATCCATAAATAGATCTTTAAAGCTTGCACACCTTACTAGAATTCTCAGGATGAACAAACCCTTCAAGTTGTATCATATAGACGTCCTCAAGTAACTTTACATTTAAAAAAGTTGTTTTGACATTCATTTGTCATATCTCATAATCATAATATGCGGCTATGGCAATTAGAATTTTAATGGATTTAAGCATGTCTACAGGAGAAAAAGTCTCATCATAATCAACTTTTTAAGTCTGTTTAAAATTTTTTGCTACTAGCCGTGCTTTAAAAGTATGCACATTGCCATACGTGTCAGTTTTCTTCTTGAAAACTCATTTACATCCAATGGTCTTACCACCTTCAGGTAATCAACCAGGTTCCAAACTTGGTTATCATACATGGATTGCATCGCAGAATTCATGGCACTAAGTCATTTATATGCCTCAGGGCTAGACATAGCCTCTTGATAAGTAGTATATTCATTTTGATCCATAAGCAACACCTCACTACTATCAGTAATAAGAAATCCAAATCTCTCGGGCTGATGTATTACCCTATCAAACCTACGTGGGCCTTGTTATACCTATGGAGGTTCAACTAGTTCAAGACTTTATTGATCTCCCACTGGCGGTTGAGTGTTTATTTGTGGTTCTTAAACTTCTTCAAGACCTACTTTATTCTCATTTTTGTGTTTTGAAATAAACTCTTTTTCCATAAAGACATCATTCTGAGCCACAAACATTTTGTTCTCAGTGGGATTATAAAGTAGTATCCTCTAGTTTTTTGAGGATAACCAACATATACACAATTGGTAGATTTGGCTTATAAATTTTTTGAGATTTGTCGTCGTACGAAAACCTCACAGCCCCAAATCTTAAGGAAAGACAAACTCGGTCTTTTCCCAAGCACATCTCATGTTGTGTTTTATCAACCGCTTTAGAAAGAACACTATTCAAAGGTAAACGCAGTAGTTCCTAAAGCATAACCCCAAAAGAAAATATGAAGATCTGCATGAGTCATCATAGATCTAACCATATCCAATAAATTTCAATTTCTTCTCTCACATACACCATTCTATTATGGAGTTATTGGGGGAGTTAACGTGCAGACAATCCCACAGCTTTCTAAGATGATCATCAAACTCTTGGCTCAAATATTCACCACCTCGATTTAATCAAATTGTTTTAATAGTTTTACCAAGTTGATTTTGCACTTCATTCTTAAATGTTCGAAACTTCTCAAAAGATTCACCTTTATGTTTCATGAGATACACGTAACCATATCTGCTGAAATCATCAGTGAATGTAATGAAGTATAGATAACCACTTTTAGCTATTTTGTTTATAGGACCGCATGCATCAGTATATATTAGACCCAATAAATCACTTGCCCTTTTCGTGTTTAAAATATAAAGATCATCACGCAAATCAACATTCGTATAGAAAATATCTTTACAAATGAAGCATTTATTATTCGCAATAATGAAATTAAAACCATACAAATTCAAATATGAAACTGAAATGATGTTTCTGCTTAAGGCAGGGACATAATAACAATTATTTAAAACTAAAACAAGTCTACTATGTCAAATTAATTGATAGCATCCTACGTCACTAACGCATGAGAACTTTGTTCCATTTCCAACTCATATGATTACTTCTCATTTTTTTTAGCTTTCTACTTTTGGTGAGACCCTGCACATTAATACGAATGTGAGATCCACATCTGATATCCAATACATAGGAATCACTAGGAAACAAGTTAACTTCAATAACGTAAATACCTGAAGTAGTAGTCGCACTACTCTTTTTTTCTTTAGATCTTTAATATAAAGCTTGCAATTTCTGAGCCAATGCCCAGGTGCATGGTAGAAATGACAATTTCCTTCCATTTATTTTTCCTTTTGGGGATCATAAGTAGAAAGCAACATGAGGCTTGACTTGTTCCATAGGCTTTATGACACCACAACAACCTTGACAACTTTAGTCTTGCATTTGCCATTTTTTTTTCGTGGCCTTTCCTTTCTAAACCATCAACACATTAGCAATAGGTTTCTTGACATTCTTTCAGCTTTTAAGCATCAAATGCACTCGAGATAGACTTCTCCATATTATTCATGTTATAGTTCATCATAAATTGTGAATAACTATCGTGCAATGAATTCGTGGATTAAATCCGTAGCCAAATCTTGGCTTATCTAAATCCAAGTCCATGTCAAGATGGTCAATATAGCCTTTTATCTTCAAAACATGAGGACTAACTCGACACACACTCACCATTTTGCAAGAATGAAGATTCTTGACCGTCTCAAACCTTTCTTACCTAACTTGCTATTGGAACATTTTCTTCAAAGATCGTAGCCATGTCGTAAGCTTTCATGTGTTTCTTGTCCATCTAAAGTTCGAAACCATGGTCGCCAACATAATGCATGCAACATTAGTTGAGTCGTTGACATGCTTAGTATGTGCATCTTTCACGCTTTTAAAGCATTGGTGGTGGTTCCTCAAGAATAGGATTATCCAGGACATTCAACTTGCGTTCATGCTTAAGAACAATTTTCGTGTTTCAACCGGTCCAAGGAATTTTGTCCCAGAAAACTTGTCCTTTTCAAGGATGGATCACAGTGACAAGGGATTTGAGTAATTTGAAGAGGTCATAGATCTATAACGAAGATCATGCAAAAGTTCATTTTAGTATAGAGGAATAGACTCTCACTAAATTAACAACCCTTCTAAAAACATTATATTAATTTAAGGGACTAAAATCCATGTTTCACCTAATTCCAAGAAAGCTAAGGCATGACACTTTGAATTAGGTTATTTAGATAGGTACCAATTACTAATTGCATCATATGTAACTTTTAATTGTTTTTATGAGATTATGACATCTTATGTCTTAGCATGTTTATCCCATCTAGTACCTAAAGCCCAAAATCGTTTTGATAGCTTTATCAAGTCCAATCATTTCAAACAATAGAGTAATCGTTACTTAACTTGCATCACCAAGATAACACAATACACTCATGGAGGTAGACCCATATTGATGTAATCGAAACCTTGACAAGTGTTTGAGAATGGATGGTACTTGACTTAAGATTTGGAAGATGAATTTTTATTTGTTTTAGTGATCATAATTAAACAAGATAAATATCATATATTCAATGCATGAACAATCACTAAACAAGTTAGGAAATTTTACTAATATTGACTATTATCCAAAAATTGAAAATCGCCTAAAGTTTCTCAATATTTTAGTCAATCAAATTAACCAAAATTGCCCCTTATTTTAATTCCGAAAATATTAATTAAAACGTTTTTAATTAACTCGAGGTCCACCTTTAACTTAATATCTTATCCTAATCTAATTAGAATTTAAGATACTTTAAATCCTTATTCAATTAGAATTTGTTACGTATCTCACCTATCTTATAGGATTTGTAATTCTTATCCGATTATAACTTTATCTCATACTTAATAGGAATACACTAAGGATAACCACAATGAGATATATGATCAAAATCATTTTCGAAATATTAATCATGCATTCAACACCAGAATTATATTAAATTAATCATATTAACCTAATCATGATTTCTATCATGGAGACATACGTAATTATTGAAAAAAAAAACGAAATATGTATTCAACATTAGAATCACATTAACATAAACATGACTTCTACCATGAACATACAAAATTCGCATTGTTCAATATTAAAAAACATATGTTAATCAAAATATTCAAAACATGAATACTATCATTGAATCAAATCATGCGTATGTATCAATATAATTGAATTAACAACATGCTTTAAAATCAATTCATGATAACAATTACTATATAACCTATATGTACATCATACATATACATGAATCACGATCATGTTTATACACATAAATCATATATACATTAGAGAAAACATGCAAACATTTAATAGAACCGAGCCTATTACTCTGATACCACTCTTGGGTTTTGGGGTTCATATGCAGCGGAAAACTCAAAACAATTTTTGAAAAACCCCTAACGAGATCGAAAATAGGTTCCATTAAACTAGATGTACAAAAGTAAACCATACCTTAATCCGTTATTTCCTACTGTGATTGTTCGATCCCCAAGATGTTCAAGCACACGTCCTCTATCGAAAATCCACACACGAATGGTGACCACAATTTAGAGTGCTAGCCCCAAGAGAGATCGAAAACGTTTTTCTTTCTTTCTTTCCCTAAATCCAAAGAACTCAAAATTTGTATAAAATAAAATCTTATTTTGTTTTAGGGTTTCACCCTTTATTTATATGTGTACATAAGCCATCACTTAAAATCATACTCATAATACAACTATTGTATTTAGGTAGTTTAAGCAAATTACACATACGCCCATATTAATAAGTTATTATATAACAAATCGTAAGGGCTTTTTATGTCATGAATTTTATTATATAAAATTCATTACTCCAGACCAATTGAAATTACACAAAGTCATTTTGTGTGCGACCTAATAGGTTCATGCGACATTGGCAATGAACTAAAATCATTTTGGTACACAAGCGATATGCAGTCTCTAGCAATGCATTATGACTACCCATGTAGCATGAATGTCAAAATCGCTACAACCTAATGAATAACATATATCATATTCTTTTGTCGTACGATATCCTTTGACTAAACATAAGGCATGGAAAGTCGTCCTTAATGTTCAATAGACATAGTCTCAATCTTTAGGTAAACCGAAAACATTCAAATGACATTGGTCATATCAATTAACATGGACTTGACCATTATCAGTCTATCATATCGAGGGATCCACTGATATCTCTATCTACACGAGAGTGACAAATTATATCTTAATTACACACCTTCACATATTATTCACATGATAACTAATATATTTATAATCGTTCGGTTAAAGACAATGTTTGATTGTGTCAAATTATTATGCTCCTAGTATTGAAGTCTATGGTAATCTCAAGTTGAAGGACTAAATGATATACTTATCATGAGTAACACCTATGACTTAATTCATGTGGTGTTCTCATAGCGGGTCGGTCTAGTACCTTGTTCCCTAACAAGTACTCATGATCTCGATTCGTATCCCTATACGCATAATCATCACAGGATCATCAATCAAGATTCACACTAGTCTTAATTCATTGTAGTTCTCGGTATAATGATCGATTAGAGACATTTAAGATATTTCAATAAATACCCATGGATCTTACTATAAGGTAAACATGCAGGCACATGCCCCAACATGAATGTTATGCTATCAACATGTGTACAATAGAAACATAACAAGTGCAATGGTTAGAATTTGTACTGATTCTAAGTGTAATGTTATAGATATCTTGATTACATGTTTATTGATATTAGGTTTTAGGAGTTATCATGGCCATTGAAGCTTTTAAGCCGGATATGGACGGTACAACCATAAAATACACAACATCGAGCAATAGTTGTTGATTAGGGAGGCACGCATAGTAAACTTAATTGGTTATGAATCTAACGATTATGGATATTAAAGCAAATTGGAGTTTATATTATTCACACCGATAGGAGAAGTTCTAATTTACACATTAGAATTTTTTCCGTCACAACAGTGGGTTAAAGTGGAATTGAAGGAAATATGTCTATTCTAATTAGGCATTGCATACAACATGATATAGATGATAAAGTGGTTGAAAAGCATAGCATTTCATTATCTATGTGAAGTTATGAACTAAGATAGATTTAATATAAGAATTTAGTAAATTGCAATGATTTGTTGGAGTAGTTTAGTTTAGTTATAAAACCAATTAAAAAGGGGGTTTCTTTAGCAATAGTTTAAAATTAATTAGGTATAAAACTGAGTGCAAAAACCTTTCCTTGAGGACAATATTCATAGTCGATATAAGTTGGTTACAGTATTACTACAAGCGATCTGTTATACTTAGGGGTGTTGATTTTTTGTCCGACACGCCGGCCCGGTTTTGTCCAGGCTGGAAAAAAAAGTTTTGGACAAAGTTTTTTGAAATTAGGGTCGGGTCTGGATCACAAAAATTGTCCGGATTAAAATCCTGGTCGGGTCCGACTTATACAATTTGGACAACCGAGCCGTAATACCCTCTAATATTTTTAATGTGTTATTTAATTTTGGAAACAAATTGTAACATAATATTGAATATCTGGGAATATGTTTCAATTACCTAAGATCTAGTTAGGTTTACCACTTCATCTTCTTCTCTTTGCGTTGCCTCCACCTCTTTTACCCTCATCTCTCCACCGTCAAGCACTCAAGCCTACAGGTGGTGATTACCACATAAGCAATTTAATCAAGTTCCTTTTTGGAGCCCCTGCTCTCAACAGCTAATGTGTGAAAATGTGAATCATCAATAGCATCTTCACATTCTCCTTGATCAAGACATTGCAAGGTATATTATTTAATTGATTTTTTTGTCCTTTTCTTAAAGTGTAATCATTAATGCTTGTTGATATCTTATATTTATATTCTATATTATTATGTGTCATCAACAACATCAATACTTATATTATTGAGTGTGAATCGTCGATCAACAACAACCTCCAATACCTATATTTATTTTTAAAAGAAAAATCTATATTATTATGTATTTCTATATAGTGCTTGATTGTTGATTATAAAGTATTTTCAGTTTTAATCTTATATCATATATTTTTTTGTAAATTATTTAGTTTTTTAAACATGACATCAACCTCTACGGAAGGCGGTCTTACAACCAAATCGAATCTGAAACGATCTAGGAAAAATGCATCTAGTGTATGGAATGATTTTGTTCCTCTCCCTACAAATGACGACTCGACCGGTGATAAGTTAAAGATGGCAGAATGTAAGCATTGTCAAACCAAAATTATATGGGATAGTAGCTATGGGACAAATGCCATGAAACGTCATGTTATGAGATGTGCTGCAAAAAAAACATCAAGATGTAGGACAATTGTTGATGTCTTCGTCACTTGATAATGGGAATATTGACTTTAGGTTTCAAAGCTTGAATCAAGAAGAACACCGTTTGAATATTGTCATGATGATTCTTTTGCATGAGCATAACCTTTTATTAGTTGAGGAAAAATCTACTCAAAGAATGATGTCTTATCTTAATCATGATGTGAAACATGTCACGCGCAACAAAATTAAGTCTGATTTGCTAAACTTTATAAATGTGAGAAGAAGCAGTTGAATGACATGTTACAATCAATTCCCGAAAAGGTTAGTCTCACGTCAGATTTGTGGTCATCTATTATAACTGATAGTTATATTGCTCTCACTGCACATTTTATTGATGAGGATTAGGTGTTGCAAAAAAGGGTTTTAAATTTTAGTTACATGTCTTCTCTCTTACAAAGGATTGCTATTTCTGAAAAAGTGTCTTGTTCGTTGAATGAGTGGGATTTAGAGAAAAAAAGTGTTTTCTGACTTTGGATAATGCAAGGTCGAATGACTCATTTGTTGATTTTCTTTAAAGTCATCTTAATATAAGAGGTGGACTACTTCTTCATGGTGAATTTTTTTCACGTTCGATGTTGTGCGCATATTCTTAATTTGATAGTTCAAGAGGGGTTGAAACAAATTAATAGTGGGATTTTCAAGAATCGAGAGAGTGTGAAATTCGTGAAGGGGTTGCAAGCTAGAAAGAAAAAGTTTCATGATTGTGCTCCACAATTGGGCATCGATTGTAAAAAAGGATTGCGTTAAGATGTGAGTACAAGATGAAATTTCACATATTTCATGTTAGAGGCATCTTTGCTTTATCAAGATGTGTTTTCCCATCTTGCAGTGATTGATTCAAACTATCTACACTGCCCAAGTTCAGAAGAATGGTATCATATGGAAAACATGGTTAAGTTTTTGAAAGTGTTATATTATGTGACAAATATTTTTTCAGGCACTATGTATCCCACTTCAAACTTGTTCTTTCATGGAATGTGGAGGATCCAATGCATTTTGCATGAGGAAATGAGAAATCCCATTCACTTCAACAATTCAGCATTGACAAGTATGCAATTAAAGTATGCCAAGTACTAAGGAGATTGTAATGTTATCTTGGCTATTTCTGTGATTTTAAATCCTCCTTATAAAATGGATATTGTTGAATTTGCTTTTGCAACACTTTATGGTGAGGATGAAAGCATCATTAAGATGAGTAATATTCGAGAAAAGCTTAAAAGATTATTTGGAGAGTATTGCAAAGTGGATCCACACAATTAAGGTAGCACTTCTACTATTCAATCAAATCAAGATAACATTGTTGAATCCTACTCGTCAGACCCATATTCAATAGTAAGTAGTAACATTTTCAAGCTATTAAATAAGTTTATTTTTTTATTATTTTTTTGTTATAATCTTGTTGTTCTATGGTTAATATATGCATAGGCTTATGAAGCATTTCAAAGTAGGAGCTCATCTTCACAAGTTAAGAAGTCAGAATTAGATTTATATTTGGAGGACCCAGCATCTGATATGAGAAAGGAGTTGGATGTGTTGGAATTCAGGGGATCTAATCAATATCGATATTCACGTCTTTGTGAAATGGCACATGATGTTCTGACTATACCTATTACTACTGTTGCTCATAATCTGCTTTTAGTGCGGGAGGTAGAGTGCTTGATAAATAGAAGTTCTCTTATTCCAGAAACTGTAGAAACATTAATATGTGGAAGGATTGGTTGCATGCATCAATAGATAAGTTTAAGTTTGACATCTCATTTCTTTTTATTTTGTGCAAGACTTACATAATATTTATTGTATAGATTGATACTAATACAAATAATTCTTTTCTTTTGTTATTATATAGGTCTGCATAATATAAAGAAGGATTTGGATGATTGCACTGAAAGAATGTTGAATGTGGATATTGGTCCAACTTCAATTGGAATTGAGATTGACTGATTTAACTGGTTGCAATTTGTTGCTTCTTGTTTAGTTTTTTTACTTGAATGAAACATTTTTTATTCGGATATGTATTTTTAATATTATATTATTAAGACTTGGATTGAAATTCAGTTAATGATTTTTATTTTTAAGACTTATATTTTAAACAATACTTTTAGCATACGCATGATTTGAATTTATATCCAATTGCAATACACATTGCATCATATCATTTCATTTGAATTATATAATGTATTATTAAATGTATGTATTGAAATAATTAAAATATGTAATAAAAATTTGGACATACGAACGACCCGATTTTCCTTTAAATCGGGTCCTGACAAGGCATACTTGTCTGAATTTAAAAGCGGACGAGATCTGGACAACTAATATACTCGTTTATGTCAAGGGTTGTCGAGTCTGGACCCGAAAAATTGATAGCCCTAGTTATACTTGCAGCATGCGCATTAAGTTTTTGGCATCATTTTCAGGGATAGTCAGCCACTTAAATTTACTTAGTTAGTTTGAAAAGTTGCTAAGTTTTATTTTAAGTACTTTACTTTCAAGTTTGTAAAAAATAATAGGTTTAAGTTACAAGTTTGACTTTCTACACTTGATCTTTTGTGTTTTTCTTTTCAGGGATAACTAGTGCATGCGTAGCAAAGGAGAAAAGAAGTTAGTGCCTTACGACCTAAGAGATTTATAAAACCAACAAAGGAAAGAAAAAAAAGAAATCAAGATGGTTGAGGATCAAGCAAGAAACCAACAACAGGGTCACTGGAATAACCAACCCGAAGGTGATTTGGTAGTGCAGGATAGAGTGCAAGGACATAAATGCCTTCGTGACTACTTCAAGCAAGAAGTTCATGAGACTTACAATGAACTGATTAGGCTTCCATACAATACCATCGAGATCAAACTGAGACCATCTCTAATAAACATGGTACAAAATAGCTTGTTCAATGGGCTAGCCAATGAAGATCCAGTTGCATATGTAGAGAATTTCTTGGAGAAATGCGACACCGCGCATATTACCGAAGTTACAAAAGAGGTGATCAGAATGAGACTTTCCCATTCTCATTGGGTGAAAAAGCCAAATCTTCTTTCCTATGACTAAATGCAGGGAATATGACCTCATAGGCGGAAATCAATGAAAGATTTCTTGACAAGTTATTTCCCCTAGTGAAGGTCAATGAAAGGAAACTGAGAAAATCAATCAATTCAAGCAGGAAGATACCAAGTCTCTTGGCAAGGCTTGGGAAAGATTCAAAGAGATGTTGAGGAGATGTCCAGGGCACGGATACGTGAAGTGAGCACAACTCCAAATTTTCTACTATAGGATGGACCACAGCACAAGAACACTAGTAGATGTCGTTGCAGGTGGCTCTTTACTAACCAAGGATGAGGATGGAGTATTGGATCTCCTTAATCTTATGCCTCAAACTATAAATCTAGTACTCGTTCCATAGTGAGGAAACCTGCGGGTGTATATAAGATTGATTTACAAGATGTGATTATGGCACAGCTATCAAATCTTAGCAGTAAAATGACAAAACATCAAATGGGACACTAAAGTCTGCAAGTGAAGGCAATACATCAACCCATTAATCACCAAGATATGGTGGCTAACTAAACGGACATGCAACAAGAAATGGAATATGAAGACGTATACTTCATGAACAACCAAGGCTACGAGAACAACTTCAGGCTGGGAAAAATGGCTCCTCAATGGTTTTATCTATGATACAATAACAATAACAACCCAAACTTCTCGTATGGAAATCCTGATAATGCACTAAAGTTACCTCCAGGCTTCGATCAACAAGTCCAACAAGGAAAGCTAGGGCAGAGTGAAGAGATGACTTCATTGAAGTTAATTGAGAAACTCTTACATGTCATAGACATGAGAAATAGGGAACGCCATGAGAAGTACGAGAAAGAGATGGAAGGAATGAATCAAGCCAAAAAGAGGATAGATAATGAGAGATCACAATCAATCAAGAATTTGGAGAGACGAATTGGTTAGCTTGCCATTGCCTTGAACTCAAGGAAGGAAGGACAGTTTTTTAGTAACACCGTCACTAATCTTAAGGAGAACGTTAGTGTTATTCACATGATGAACATTATGGCAACGAATGAGCCAAGACAAGAGCAAGTGATGTACAAGCCATAAAAGGTTAGTGCAATGATAGTTGAGAAACCAGAGAAAATATAAAAAGTGCACAAGGTAGAGGTTCAAAAGATGCACCATGGTTCGTAGACTATATTAACTATTTGGCATGCGAGTGTTTCCTCCAGATTTAACAAGTGCAAGAAGAAAAAAATTCCCGAGTAATGTGAAATCGTATTTTTAAATGAGCCATATCTATTCAAAGGATGCAATGATGGGTTAATTAGATGATGTGTAATGCGAGGAGGAGTTTGCGGGCATTCTAAAAGGATGTCATTCATCACCATACGGGGACACTTTGGAGCATAAAGAACGATAAATGCTAAAGTGTTACAATGCCAATTCTATTAGCCAAATCTATTTAAGAATTCATATATTTTTGTGAAAACTTGCGATGAATGCCAACGAACAAGAAATATTTCTAGAAGGCAAAAGTTTCCATAAACCACTTTATAGGAAGTTGAGCTCTTTGATGTATGGGAAATAGACTTCTTAGGACCATTCTCTACTTTAAATGCGAAATAATATATATTGTTAGCGAGTGGATTATATCTCCAAATGGGTGAAAGATGTGGCAAATCAGTGACCAATGACGCAAAATTTGTCATTGAATTCATAAAGAAAAACATCTTCTATCGGTTCGAACACCTAGAGCATTAGTTAGTGACGAGGGTCGTATTTCTACAACAGAGTCTTAGACACGTTGTTAAAGAAATATAGAGTTAGGCATAAGACTTTACTTACTTATCATCCTCAAACAAACGGACAAGTTGAAGTAAGTAACAGATAAGTGAAACAGATCTTGGAAAACGCTATAAACACAAAGAGAAAAGATTGGGCATTCCATCTTTAAGAGGCATTGTGGGCATATAGGAAGGCATTCAAAACATCAATTGGCACGTCTCCATATCAGTTGATCTATGGAAAAGCATGTCACTTACTAGTAAAGTTATAGCATAAAGCATATTGCGATTAAAAAGCTCAACATGGATCTTCAAGCTATATGAAAGGCCATATTACTTCAACTAATGGAACTGGATGATTTTAGACTAGACGCGTACGAGAACTCCAAGTTATACAAAGAGAAATCAATGCAATGGCACAATAAAAAAGGATTCAATATAGGTCTTTTGAGCCAAGACAATTTGCCTTGTTATTCAATTTAAGACCGAAATTATTTTTGGGGCAAATTGAGAACACGATGGTCAAGACCATTCAAGGTCGCTGCTACTTGGCCTTATGGATTGGTAGAGCTAATAAAAAATAGTTGTAAGACGTTTAAAGTAAATGCCCAAAGGGTTAAGTTATTTTATGGAACGGAAGTGAGGCAAGATGAAATCGAAGGATTCGAGCAACAAAGAATCAATGCCTTGAAAAATAACAAGAAGGTGAAGAAACAATGGAAAGCTAATCAAAAAATGAAAGACCTTCCGAAGAAGCACCAAAAGGCAAGAGCATCAAGGTAGTTCCAAGGAAGTCGGAATTGAAGTTTAAGTTCATCTCGAGACTTCAACCAATCAAAAGGAGATATCCAGAGAGATATGCATACCAATAAGCATTTTTGGGCACCAATTTAGAAATGTCCTTATGTGATACAGAGCATCAATCAATGTCGTGCCAATAATGGACATGTTGCATGCCAATTTGAAGACTAATTGTCCCGATACAACAAATTTGCAAGTAGTTGATGGCAAGTTGATACCTACTATAGGAAGATTCTTGAATGTGCACGTGATAGTAGGTAGATTCTCATTCATCGCGGATTTTGAGGTTATAGATCACAATATGGATGATGATGTGTGTTATGATACTTGGTAGGTCATTCTTGAACACTGCCAATGTAGATTTGTACATAAGAAAGAAGCAAATCATAATAAGTATCGATTAGGATGATGTTGCAGAGAAAGTTGTCTTTATCGATGGTGAAGAAATACATCAGAATGGGAATGACATGATAATCTATGATCTACAATTATAGTATCTCGATTTAGACTCGGATTAAACGAATGAAAAAGACGTCAAGTGAATGACGTTAAATTACGCGCTATTGAGCGACAGCCCAAGGGGTTTAAAATCTCAAGTTTTTTTAATTTCAGTTAGTTAGTTAGTTAGTTATCTAGTCTAAATAAGTGCAATTCAACTGTTTTAGTTTCTAATTTTCAAAGATTTGTGTCGAATGTGTAGGAAAGACCAATTGTCTGGTGAAGATTCATCAGAATGGAAATGTCTCGCTAACTCATGAAATAGCATAAAAGAGCAAAGGAGTTCAAGCATCAAAGGTAAGGTACACGCAAATTAAGGGTAAGTTTTTATGAGTTTTTATATTTATATGGATTTCATGCGATCACGACATCTTGTGTAAGTAACACACAAAATCGGGGAAGCACCAAATAGGAATTAATGAAAAATACATGTGAAACACGTTGACAGAGACAGCTCGACGTCGTGTTTAATACACACGGTGTTTGTATGAGTCACGGTTCCAGCAGGGCGCCAAGAAAAGCACAGAAAAGTCACAGCATCCTCAATGTTGTTACAGCGGCGTGCCCTATAAGGCACAGCGCTAGTGTCGTTGTGAGGAATTTATACCCATTTTCACTACGTCATTCACACTTACAACCTGTTCTAAACTATAAACACAAATTATTTATCCCTTTAGAGCCAAAGTTTGATCATTTCTAAGTGAGATAAGAAAGTTCCTAGTGATTGAGAATGGAAGACAATAGTGCATTATGGATTAGCACAAGGTGCAAAGCTGGGGCTTGAATTTGGGACTTTGATTTTAAAGAGCACTAGGGTTCTAAGTTGTTAGTGAAATGAGAAGGCTAGAATCAATAAGGACTTGGAGGAGTGTTCTACACCGAAAACTAGTCTGACATTGAGGTAATTGTACAATTTCATTAGTTATGCTTTGGATTTTGAAAATTTAGATGAAATTGCATGAATAATAAATTTGAGGTTGTTGGATTAAGATTTGAAAGTAGTGTGAATATTGAGCATCAATGAGACCCATGGAGACTTAGTCTATGTTTTTGCATTATTTGGCGTGTGA
Organism: Stephania cephalantha; assembly: GCA_039657325.1. Lineage (NCBI taxonomy): Eukaryota > Viridiplantae > Streptophyta > Magnoliopsida > Ranunculales > Menispermaceae > Stephania > Stephania cephalantha. The sequence continues at coordinate 27,142,159 of CM077577.1, forward strand.
ATGATCTCAGTGTGATGTAATTTTTTTTATGTGATTTCAAGACTCGAATTGCTAGTTGCATTTGTTGTGTTATTGTGAGAAACTTGAAGAGAATTTCAAGAACAAGGAATCAAATTAGCCAAGTAAGAACAAATGACTTTGAGGTATCAACCTCAAGAGATCCCAATGATGAGGAGCTAGGCCATTTAAGTCCAAATACTTCATTAGTAGAGTGACCAAGGACATATATGAGGATATTCAAATATAGTTAGTTCATTTGTGAGAGATGTATAGATTTGTCGGCCAAATTTGACAAATGAGTGAATAAATTCATTAGGCAACAAAATTGGGAGCATTTCACTCAAAATTATAGAAAAAACAAAATTAGAGGAGTGGGTGGAATTGTGTACGAATTTTACGCCAATGCGAAGTTCACTAGGAAGGATGAGCTAATGAATGTGATAGGGGTGTTAGTACTTTTTAATAAGCGTGAAATTAATAGCATCTATGGATTGGAGCATTTGAGTATGGTTGGAGCCAAACCAAGTTTTCTCAAATGATCTATATGAGAAACCCAATAACTTATACCTCTTTAGAGCCATAGAGAGAGCGTTGGTTGTCCAAGGACAACCCGGTTGGGTAATGGGAAATTAGAATGTGTCAAAGCACATCAAGAAGGGGAGTGTCAGAAAAGTTTACCGAATGTGGAAATATTTTCTTGTCGTGTCGCTATACCCCACCACTTAGCATGGAGAGATCAACAAGCCAAAATCGGCTTGTTTATTTGAGATCACAAAGAACGGAGAGATCAAGGTTGGTGAGATCATCTACAACAATTTGAGGGAGTCTATCATGTCAGAGCGAGACAATAAATTGTTGTTTCCTATATTGATCACTCAGTTACGCTTAAAGGCCAGAGTTAGACTGCGAAATGATGAAGAAATTGATATTGAGGCCCAAGCAACCATGGATGAGGCTTTTATGCTTATACTGAAATCATCGCATGTTTATCAAGACTCTGATGAGGTGAGAGAAAGAGATGAATGAGCTAGACTTGAGGCCAAGTTGTTGGCTAAGCAGCAAGTGGATAATGTAGCAACAATAGTAGCAGCAATAGAGTTAGCATGGAAATTGGAAGATGAAGGTTATGGAGAAGAGGATGAGCAACAGCAGGGATTTGTTGAGGGATACGAGTTTGTAGACCCACTAATTGGAGAGCAAGACTTAGATAGTATTGATGTCTTTCCACCACCTCCTCCACCACAGCCATTGGTGGCACCACTAGAGGACTTGACTCCACAGTAGCAAAGGCTGTGGATTGCTGAGACGAGGAGACAATACTAAGAGGACATGGCGCAATATCGTGAAGCCTTAAGGAGATATGAACAAGACAAACAAAATGGGCAGCAAAACTTCATGTTATTTGCCAATCATCAGAGGGACGTCGCTAGGTATGAGAGGAGCTGGCGGATGAGACCGATTGATAGGTCTTTTGGCTTTCCAGCAGCACCAACTTATGTGTTCAATCCGGATGTGATGCAGAGCATAAGGGCGGAGCGTCCATTGACACCATCCTACGTTGGAGCTGATGAGGCCAATGATGATGATGACGCGCAGTCCTGATGTAAGTGTCTTAAGATTTCTTTAAACCTGAAAGTTGAAAAATATATTGATACCATTTTATCTTTAAGTTTGGGATATTTTGTTAACTATTTAGTTATTTAAATTCTATGTTTAGTTTAGTTTAGTTTATGATTTTATATATTGTGTTATTATATATGTTTGTATGTTTTAGTGTTTTCATGATTTCAAGCTTATTTTTAAATCTTGAGGACAAGGTTTAGTTTAAGTTTGGGGGCATCAACACTACCCTACACTATAGGAAGTGGTAAGAAAGGTTGAAATAAGGATAAACACCGAAGGTATGGTCGTTTAAATTTTATTTTTGAAGCAATTAAAGAGGAAAGCATTGTGGTGTAGTATTTATTTCATTTACTTACTGTTTTGAATGTTTAAGATAGATTAGGTTATATATAGTAATATGTATTGAATAAGTAGTTCGTTTGCATGTTCATGCCTTTAATTGAGGATGAGTATAATACAAGTATCTTGTTATATGAAACTCAAAAAAGTGTTTTTAAATTTTTCAAGAAAATAATGAAATGTAGCAACAACGGTATGAGTTCATGATTAGAAACCTAGAGTTAAGGAAGACCATGAACTTGAAACAAAAGCAAGAGAATACTAGAACACTTCTTTTGCAAAAAGTTAGATCTCTAAGGAATTATATAATAAGTGTGAATCTTACTTGATAATAAAAGTAAATAAAGACTTAGTGCGAAGAAGGAAGAAATAGGCCTTTAAATGAAAAGTTTGAGTTAACTTGCTTGATTAAGTGAAAGTGATAAGTGCTAACAAAGTTTTAGAATAGAAAAAATAGAAAGTCCCACAAGTTCTCGGGACATGCAAAATCCTAAGTTTATGGGTATTTGATAAGTAATTATTTAAACTTATATAAAGGTTTGATTTAGTAATATATTTAGTAAATATCCCTAAATGAGCTCTAATTGTTGTTGTTTATGCATTTTTCAGGTAAATAAGACATAAAGGAAGGAAACAAGCAAAAATGAGAAGAAATGGAACTAGGACTCACCGAAGTGTGAATGGCACCGTGGCATGCAGGCGTGGCGCATGAGGGCACAAGGCACAGCGTGGAGGACCTAGGCACGACGTGGAAGAGAATGCAAATGAAAAAAATGAGACAGGAAGCTCGGCACAGTGGCGGCGCTGTGGAGATTGAAGGGAAGACGACGGAGATAGGATGGACAGCGCCGAAGTCACTGAAGAGAGAAAAAGCACACAAAAGTGGCGGCGTTGTGGCAATACACACACGACACCAGAGGTTAAGTGACAACACCGAAACAGAAGAAAATAGAAAGTTAGAATTATATTTCGAGTGAAGTTGTTTAGTAAGGTTTCTAATTGTTCTTAAACGTGTTTATGGAGTATAATAGATATTAGGACATGGTAAACTCATAACATATCAACCATTAGCAGCCATTAACATAATTTATTATAGGTTTTACTTATTCTTAAATATTAAAATGATTTATGGAGAGAAGACATGGAAAACTCATGTGTGGTAATCCGGCTGTTGTTTTTATTGATTTAATTGAAGTATTTAATTATATCTTGTTTCAATGAAGTTTGAGTAGTCTATTAATCTTAAGGATCAATGGATCTTATGGTCTGAATGTTATGCTATGAACATGAGTATAATAGAAATATAAAAAGTGTAATGGTTAGAATTTTATTGATTTTGAGCGTAATGCTATAGACATCTTGATCACATATTTATTGATATATGGTTGTAATGTTATCATGACCATTGAAGCTGATAAACCGGATATGGACGGCACAGTCGTAAAATACACAAGATCGAGTGATAGTTGTTGATTAAGGAGGCACGGATAGTAAATTTAATTGATTATGAATCTAAAGATTTAGGACATTAAAGCATTGTGGAGCTTACGTTATTCACATCGATAGGTGGAGTTCTAGTTTGCACATTAGAATCTTTTCCGTCACGACAGTGGGTTAAAAAGGAATTTAAGGAAATATGTCAATTCTAAGTAGGCATTGCACACAACATGATAAAGATGATAAAGTAGTTGAAAAGCATAGTATTTCATTACCTATGTGAAGTTGCGAACTAAGATAGCTTTAATAAAAGAATTTAAGTAAATTGCATTGATTTGTTATAGTAGTTTAATTTAGTTATAAAACCAATTAAAAAAAGGATTTCCTTAGTAATAATTTAAAGTCAACTAAATATAAAACTAAGTGCAAAAACCTTTCCCTGAGGACGATATTTGTAGTCAACGTAAGTTGATTGCACTTTTACTACAAGCGAGCTGTTATACTTGCAGCACGCACATCAAATACTGCCTACCATCCACAGACAGACGGACAGTCAGAGCGACTTGAGGGTATGTTGAGGATTTGTGTACTAGAGTACGGAGGATCTTGGGAGGAGTATCTTCATCTGTGTGAGTTTGCCTACAACAACAGTTACCAGGCCAGTATTGAGATGGCATCATTTGAGGCACTTTACAGTAGGTCGTGTAGATCTCCAACATGTTTGGTAGAGCCCGAGGATATAGCAGCTATTAGGCCAGATATTATGGTGGATCACACAGAGAAGATACGACAGATCAGACTTAGTTTGAAGGGTGTGAGAAAGAGACAAAGAAAGTACTACAACAAGTACCACGGCAAGTTGGAATACAAAGAAAGAGCCTATGTCTACTTAAAGGTCTCACCTCTGAAGGGTCATAAGAGATTTGAAATCAAAGGAAAGCTCGCGTCAAGATTCATGTCCATCCAAGATTAAGAAGAGAATAGGCAAGGTTGTGTATAAGTTGGAGTTGTCGCCTTAGTTAGCCTGGATCAACCAGTGTTTCAGATTTCGATGCTTCAACTGGATAGGTCGAGATGAAGCAGGCGACCGATGTTAGATTTGAGTCAGATAAACTTGAGAGAGGACATCACCTACGAGGAGTAGCATATTCAGATATTGGACTGTAATGTGAAGAGATTAAGGAAAAATGACATCCCATCAGTCATCGTCAAGTGGCAGCATCATGGGGACGCAAAGCTGACTTGGGAACAGGAGTCCTATATGCGCGAGCACTTCCCAGGCTTATTCTAGATTTCAGTAAGTCTTAGTTTAAGTTATTTCAATTTCGGGACGAAATTCTTATTAGTTGGGAAGGTCAATTTGTAACAACCCTAAGTTTCTAACTCGTGCCATGTGTCACCGTAAGACTCTAAAAAAGGACTTATGATGATGTGGCGAATTTAGTCAATCCTCGAGAGTCGACACCAAAGTATATTATTTTTGTGTGATGGATGCCTAGTGTGTATATGTACGGATTATTAAATCATTGACGTACACTATCTATAGGTGTCGAGATGCGAGCGAGGACATGCTTCGAGATACGTGTAAGCATGGGACCGTGGTAGACAACTATATGGCGAGTTTAAGTTTGGTTATTAAATCAATGAATCAAATATACAACATATTAGCATATGATTTAATATAAATCAATTACAAGGCTTAAAGTTTAAATACAAATATTACACACATGCATATGCATCGGGATGCATGCCGAAGTTGGGGCACCAGATTTCGAACAGTTGGTAGTTAGTGGGACCACAAATGTATTGATTATATGACTAATTACACTAACCATATGTATAAAAGTGTCTAAGTCAAATTAATTGAATCTATTGATTACGAATGCCTATAGTTGAATGAAAAAATTGATGAGACATAGATTTGCCTCGAGATTCGCACTAGAATGGAATCTTAAGTTATTTGAGTTGGGAATTGGTGTCAACAAGATGGAAGTTAGTGAAGTAGGAGTTATTGAGAGCCATAAAATCAATCTTGAGATGAACATCCGCACACTTGATGTGAGGCCAAAATGAAAACCATCCAACACACTATAAAAGGGACACTTAAGCATTCCACATTCATTTGCATGTTCATGCAACAAAAATCAGAGCTGAACCCATCTTAATTACTGGAACAATTTGAGTTACAAGTGAGCAAATCAACAACTAAGGGAGACCCAAAGACTAGGTCATCAAGCATAGAGCCTTAGGTAACCAAATCCCACTTAATGCTTTCAATTATAGCTAATTTGTGTATGTAATCAAAGGGCTTTTGAATTATGAGCATTTTGAATGTCTTTTTAGTTGTTTTTGATCAATTACGCACCACATTTGAGTTTTCCAAATCAATTTTCGAAAATTTTAAAGTTTGATTAAATTGAGGCATTTTGCATGAAACTGAAATTAGGAATTCTGATCTCTAAAATGATTTGGTTTATGAAGAAAATTAGATATTTGGGTTCCTTTTGTTTTTCCACTCAGTCTACTATATTGGGTTTTTAGTTTTGGGTAAGAAATGAATTTGTTATGAATTCTTAAAGTTGTTGATCGAAATATTAAATTGTTTTGAATCATTGTGGTAAAGTTTCTATATATCCCTCATTTCATATCGAAAATGCACAAACCTTATACTTTCGTAAAGCTAAGACATAGCTATAAGACTTCTCTTTGGGCTACAATATATAATTGTAACGTTTCGTTAATTGAAATCAACTCACAAGTTACTGCACCAAAACTGACTCTATTTTAATAAAGTAGATTTGAACATAAACAAATTAAAAACGGACTTGTAGCCCAACTGGTAAGCATATTCCGATAATCATACGATAGCAAAATTGGACCAAAATTTTCAGATCATATAATTGTATTGTAGGGGAGTTGTTCACCGTGTTTCGTAATTTTTTGAGTTGATTTAAATGGTTTTCCAAATGAGTTTCTAAATAAGCAAAAGTTACTTAATGAGCTGGTTTTTTACTTAAGGTATTACAGGCATCAAATGACGTTGGAATTGAATCAAAATCTCCACAATTTGTTATTAGGTCATTGTGAAGGTGTCCACTGATTTTCGTGATTTTTTTGGCTTCTCTAACTCAGTTTTCAAGTCGCATTTCAACAAAAAAAAATTCATATTTACAAATAAGGACTTAGAATTTCACTTTGAGTTGAAAATTGAGTTTTTGCACTTATAAATGAGATTTTATTACTTGACAACCTTGATTTCAAGTATTTGAACTTCACGGAACTAGCCTCGAGAATTTTAGGAAATTCTATTTATTTTTAAGCCATTTTCCAAGTTGTAGGAAAACTAACTTTCAAGTAATTATTTTAAAGTCCCTAAAGGACTGTTTTGCAAACTAATGTTTTAAACCAACTTGAGATGGTTTCTAATGATCTTAAATAATCCAATAATACCCAAAAACAATAAATAAAGTGTGTTGAACAATATTAAACAAGTCGGGACACTTTTGGCTGAGCTAAGTGCCCAATGAGGACTTGAAATGAATAAAAGAAACCATCATACCCCAAATTGACTTGGAATGATTTGTAGGTCACTAAATGGGATTGTTTAGCACCAATATGTCAAGTTACATTGCTCACACCATGACAACCCTTAGAGCTTGAAACAACTCCAACTGTACTATATTTCCCTCTTATTATAGAGTTGGGCGAATAGTGGATTGGAGTTCCACTATTCACCCAACTCTATAATAGTGTTCCTTACTTTTTATTTTTTTCTTTTTTCTTTTAAAAAATTATCAATAATTGATTCTTTTTCAAAAAATATGAATGTGTTTTTTCTTAATTATTTTATTGATTAAATAATTTATTAAAATTAAATACAAATAAAAAACAAAAATAAGAAATAGTGTTTTGGAGTAGAAATAGAGGTTGTGGTTGGAGAAAAAATAGAGTTTGATGTGACAGAACTATAAAATAGAGGGAAATAGAGTATTGTGGTTGGAGATGGTCTTAGTAGCCTAATATCAAGAACACAATGAGTATTAAGTTACAAATAGACAAGTTGGATTACAATTGAACTATATTAGAAACAAAGAGGTAAATGCAACTTAATGATTCTAACAATATTACCAATCTAATAGGACACTAGGTACCTAGCTAGCTAGAGTCGGGCGTTAGGGGTTGATTGGGACGCGTGTTAAGAGCCGCGAGGGCGCATTTTCCGCATAGTTGAGGCAAATAAACCTGCAAGGATCTCCATAGTAATTCAATATCTTTACTTTATTCTTTAAAATTGTGAATTATCCTTTCCATGGACTCTCACTCCTAATATGAGTGTTCGAGGGCCAAGTGAGTTAGGAAGTCAGAACCCCGACCTTGATTCACTGAATTTTGTCGCAGTGAGATGTGTTTTATCTAGGGCACTATTGATGTCCCTCATTCGCGATAATCTATGTTAAGCAAGCGTTACCGCTTCCTAGGACCCGAGTCTACCCGGCTTTGCTGCAACTCTACGGACCCTGTGGCACCCACACTCGTTTGTCTGGACTACTTGAGCGCCTCTCTTATAGTTTCCTTTACACTCATTTCTTGCACTTTACACTATTCCAGTCTTATTATCATGCATTCTACTTATTTACTGCTTTCTTAATCTCCCGCATGATTCTTGGACTGTTTATTATTCATGCATTACTATCGATATCCTTCAGGCTTTACTCATTGTAATTGTCTCCTTTGGTTACAATTACAGATCCACTAGCAAGCAAGGGCAAGGCGCTGGTGATTGGTGACTTACTCTTAGACATCAGAGCATCCCCTCCCCTTTGCCATTTTGTAAGTTTCTTTTTAGTATTGTATTTACTTATATATTTGATATTTTGTACACCTGGGATATATTATGGGTTTTGAGAGACACTTATGACTTGTATATCATTTCATTTACTTTCCGCATTATATATATAATATAGGTTCCACATTTAGGTTGTCCGACTCTTTCTTTTACTTGTCGAGTTATTTAAATTGCTTAATTGCTTCCGCTAAATCTTTAAATCTTACAAAAGATTAATAACTCAACTTATATTATGAATTTATATATAATAATGGATTGGAAGGCTGACTAAGCTTGCGTTGACCTCGCGAAGGCTTAATCAGAGGGCTTAGTAGGGTCGGACCCGCTTTGTAGAGAACTGGGGTCGTCACAATAATAATAGGTGTTGGGGATCATGTGTGGATTTGGGATTTAAGTTGAACAGTTGTGGTAAGGTTTAGCTTATTTAAGTTGTTTTAGTAACTAGTTTTATAACTATTTAAGGTTTGAATTGGTTATAATCTCTTGAAATGAATTGCAATTTATGTATATGGATTGATGGAAATATATTGTGAAATAGTGGATTGTGACTCTTTCCTGAGCATTTCCACCCTCTGTATAAGTTTTTATAAATTTGAAGGAACCGGCTATTTAGCCGTAGGTCTAAAAACAGAAGAGATGTTGCCGAATTTTTTGAAGAACTAAGGATTAAGTTAATTGATTCGAATTAGGATTTTAGAGTTCTAAACTATTTCGAAGAATCCCGACTCCGATAAGTCTTTTATAGAATGACAGGAAACTAGGGTTTGAATTATGAATTTAGAATAGATAATGCTGATTAGATAATTAGGAGATTAGGATAATCTAGACTGATCACACGCCCTAATGATTTGGGGTCTGATAAGAAGTCGCTCCTAATGTCTCACTGTTTTTAAACAGTAGAACAAATTATGAGTAATTAAATAGATTTTTTTAATATATTCTATTATGATGTATAAAAGAGAATATTTGTCATTTTTTTTGTTAGTAAACATTCGTGTGTTTTAACTTCGATGGGACACCATCATAGATATACCAAACAGGAAAAAAAAAACTCTCTCATTCTTGGCTCTTTTTGTGATTTTAGTTTTGGAGCTACCGCCGATCTTCTCTTCGGATCGGCGATGGCTCTAATGATATCGCTTTCCTTTTTGTTCATCAAATAAAAAAGATATGGGATCGATGAACAGTTCTTTTGTATTGCAGTTATCAGATTCAACCTTGGCACAAATCAGAATCTTCAACTCTACATCTTCATTTACACTTGTGTTTGGATTTGCACTTACGACTATTAGATCGATACTTTTCGTTGATATTTTTCATTAAAATAAGTAGTTTTCTTGCCTTTAGAAGTCTTAGATTTTCTTCCCTACTTAGAAGTTTGGCATTTTTAGCCTTGTTGGAAGTTTTATTTTTTGAGAGTTTAGGGTTCATAGGCAAGCAGATGGAGTTGCTCATGTAATGACGCGTCTTTCTCATACATATGCTAGTCAAATGACCCAATGTATGAAATCAACCTTTTGATGAGGTAGCTATGGTTGTACTCCATGATCTCAGTGTTGAATGAAATATGAATACAACTTTTTTATCAAAAAAAATTGGATAAAAAAATTAACTTCGAAAGAAATTTTTTTTGTAATAAAATAAATAAATAATCGTGTCTTAGAAAGGAGGCACAAACAAAGCGGTATAAGCAGCTGTGTAAAAATTGTATGTATCAAAACTCTAAAGGATGTCACCCAATCTTTTGAGGAATTGACACTAGTTGCTGCAACAGTAGCAGTTAAAGTACTGCAATGAACATAACTGGCCGGGAAAATATATTTGGAAAATGCTTTTCTAATCCAATAAAGACACACGAACGTGGCACACTTGTGCGCGTCCCTTAATTTTCGTTGCAATGTGTGCACAAACGCATCCCCGTGCATATTGAATGGACTCACACAAGTATGACATTTGAGCATGTCTTTCTTGAGTTACAATAGCAGGTCTTCATTTTCTTCTAGAATAATCTCGATTTGAAGCTCAGTTAATGAGCTATTTAAGTCGATAAATCCAACCTTGACATAAGAAATTAGACATGAGTAGGAGTCAAACTTTTGCAGTAGAAGAGTGACAGTGACAGTTCATTTTGATGCATGAACCTCAACAACATTGTAGCAAGAGGTTGTCACCCTAACATTTTCACATACATGCGAGGAAAGACGAAGAAAACTAAAAATCTGCGAACACGCGTACCACGGAAGAAACATATGAAGAGATTGGAAGGGAAATAATAGAGTGACCCTACTTTGAATGAAGACATTTGCTACGTAGTTGCAGGAGTCCTTCCGAGGTCGGACACACATCCTGATGTGTCCACACACCAAGATGCAAGATGCAAGATTGCTAGGACTGTACTATACGCCCACTTTGGGCATAGAGACAGGCGCAACTATGGGATGGACGCCGCACGATGCACCTCGAGATGCACATCACACTGCACCCGCTTGGTAGGTGCGCCTATCTTGGTGCCCAAAGTAGGTCTACCCATTTTCCTAAGAAGTATGTCGCCCTACCACTTTCCCAATTCGGAAAGCATAAATATAAATGAAGAGGTTGGAAGCAACCCTGATTGCATTCAGTCTTAAATGTAGTCAGATGGCAAGCAATTTCAACAGCGTTGGACTAGGTAAGACTTCGGCAAGGGTAGGATCAATATATGACCAAGAAAGTAAACATTATAACCTCCCAAAAACACGGTTAAGAATCCATTCATGGTGTATTTATTATGAAATTTACTTACAGCCAAAACTGGGTAGAACTAGAGAGCATTGTGTTAGTTTTGTAATGTCTTGAAATACAATGGGGAAAAAAACGGAAGAAAGAAGAGAAATGCACACAGAATACAGAATTTACATCTCAAATCGATCCACATTGCTTACTTACATGACAACACACTTCTCTTTTGACTTCGAATCCTGCTTGGAATGTGGTGAGTTAGTATGACTTCTCTGGACCTGAAAAAGTGTTTCAACCTCCATGATTAAACAAGAAAACAGTTACTATGTGCATGTAGTTGGTGCGAAGTTCAATAATAGTCTAAATCAGGAACCTAATAAAAAAGAGATCAAAGGGTCTGCTTCCGGATACAAGTCACAACCGAAGATAAACTATGGAGACTAACATTTAAGAAATAAGGCCAAAGCTTCCCACAAAGTTTTATTCGTTCATGCCGTATAAAAATATAAGAAAAAACTCCAGAATTAGTAATCAGTAAGCTTTGACCAAAACCCTGATGACATGTCACAAAAGCGATACAAGTGTTTCACTTCACTTCAATAGAGTCCAGGAATCTTGTACAGTGTCAATTTCATCCATTAGAAACCGAGATGGGCTTATATATGCATTTCTAAAGAGAAAAATTAAAACTTTCGCAGTCTAATATGTCAGAATTGTTTTCTCAATTATTTATATTAAGTTTCCTTCTTTATTATTTAAAGATAAGAAAGTATAAAACAATAATATTATAGTCGCTCCAAATTGAAATACTTAGGCAACAAACAACATAGCCTCGGTCCAAAGTAATTGGGGTCGGCTAAATGGATCAAACTCTTCCATTATGCTCGATTTAGTGCAATTGATTGTAAGCTTTCCAAACCATTCAATGCTCCTTTCTCACTACCCAGGCTCCGATGCAACACATCGCTTGGTGGGAACGCCCTAACGTTTATGTGTTTGATCCATTTCATAAAGAGTGACAAAATTTTACGCTGACGGTCAACTGAAATACTTATACAAGGTAATTTTATTTTCTTTTTTTTTGGATAATGAGGTAATTTTAATTTTCATTGTTGTTCCTTTACAAAGATAAATTTCGCAACTATGATTATTGCTGAAATTATTCTCCATATTTCATATCTTAATGACTTAATTCCATCTCATTGTTTGGAATGAAAGTCAATCAATTAAAAGATAAAGAACTGAGATGGAATACAACTGATTTTTCCTTTTTTTCTAATTATGAAATGCATAATTTACAATTATTTAGCATAAAGTATTTCCAAAAAATAGAACTTTATTTAATCCAACTTGTTTTTACAAAAATAGAACATATAAGAGACTATAAAGCATCAAAAAGTTTGGCAATAGTAAAGACAATTTATAAGTTTCATTTAAATTTGTTGTCAAAAACGAACCATCCTACCTTTGCTTCAAAAGGTAAAAAAAGTAAAATTGTCTCATAATTGTTTTTAAGGAAACACCAATGATTGCAAGGTGAAGGGTTAGGCGATGGAGAGGTTTCTTAGCACATTTTTGAAGTCTTGAGGGAGGTCTAACAAAACTTTTATAAGGATAAGGAACCTCTTTATAATTAAATAATTATATATATAAACAACAAGATTAAGCCCTATTCCCCACCAATTTCACAATCCTTCCCCTCCTCACCATTTGTTGTGCCCCACCACCATATATTTTTCGATCTCTGGCAAGGCTACCGGTGAGCTTATGACACTCCGACAAGTTTCCAACGACTCTTTATAACTAAATAATTATATATATAAAAGCCCTAGTCCCCACCAATTTCACAATCTTTCCCCTCACCATTTGTTGTGCCCCACCACCATCTATTTTTTGATCTCTAGCGAGGATACCAGTGAGCTTCCGACACTCCGACAAGTTTCCAACGACTCTCCGGCACCTTCGAAAAAAAAATCGTTTTTTGTTTAATTTATTTACTTCTGTTTTTTAATTAAATTATTTACTTATGTTTTTTTAAAAATTATTTGCTTTTGTTTTTTAAAAAGAAAACATAATTTCTATTTTTAACTTATGTCTTTTACATCTTTTTTTTTTTTTACTTTTTCACTTTTTTTTGTTAACGAGTTTATTTCTTCTTTGTGCTAAGACTCTAAGAAACTTTTGTGCTAGATAATAGGTTGCTTGGTTTGTTGTTGAAACTTGAAACTTAAAACTTAAAACTTGAAATTGCATTGTTGTATGAGTTGTAATGTCATTTATTGCGTTTTTTTTAAGAATCTTTTAAAAAAAAATGAAGCTATAATATTAATGCTTATGATGTAGTAGACGGACAGTGAGACGTAATATTAGAGGCCGACAGACAAGCATAAAAAATTAAATTAATTTCAAGGGCCTCTCAATAAATGTACTTTTGTCGCCTAGGCATCGCCTAAGCAACGCCTCACCGTAGCAAGGAAAACGCCTAAGCATCGCCTTGACGCTTTGCAATCCTTGGGAAAACAATAGGCGTAGGGACCAAACGTACTAGAAAAAATCATTAAACAAACCCACACTAAATCAACTTTCACTAAATAACATAATATAATGAACGACAACAATAACAGTTAAAAAGTCACATACAAAGTGCTTATTTAAAGTTAAAAAAGGCTAGAGCCCCAACTCCGTCCCCAACTAATTTAGGATTGAGGCTTTGTTATTGCTCTTGGAGCTCTAACTCATCTTAGAATTATTGACCCATATAAGGGCCTAAGATTTTACAAGTGAAACATTAGCTTCGTTCAAGCTAGTATTCGTAGAGTTGACAATCCTGTAGAGTTTTTACAATCCTAATCTTGACATCTCAAATAACAATCATTGGCAACCCTAATTGAGATGTCTCAAATAACAATATGTAATCACAAATCAATGCATTGACAAGTAAAACATACGAGAAAACGTTACGTTCTCAAACACCATAGTATTGCCACAACATGAGTAAGTGAAATTGAAGTCTCCAAGGAGAGAAACACAACCTTCAAAGGCACAAACGCACAAGAAGGATAGATAACAAAAAACCCTGAAGACCAAATCAAGCAGCGATAGTGCTCATGGAAAAGTAAATGACATTCAAACCTCAAACGATGATGCAAATTTTGTAGAGGACCGAGGTTCTCAATCTACAAACAAAGTTGTCCAATCGGAATCGAATCGTAAATCGTAAGATTCTTTCTGATTCTATTAAAATGTTTCTAAATACTTTTAGTCTGTGTATTCAATGATTTTCTTTCAATTTTAAATGATATATATAATAGTTTTAATAGAAAGTTAAAAGAAAAACTATTTTTTTGTAAGAAAAGGTGTTTTTTTACTAGTGTGCCCAAACACTTCCTATTTTATATACAAATGTGGGTGACAAGATGTGTATTTAGTGGATTCGATCTCTCTCCTTTTGGTTTCGTTCTTAGATCTTCTCCAGATTTTTCCTTTCGTTCCTTACCCCGACTTCTCTCTTTTATTTCGCTCATTTCTCTCTCTCTCTCTCTCTCTCCATTTCGTTGATTTCTCTATCCTTTGGAAGAGTTTAAAAAAATGAAACTTGGGGTCGTTGGACGATTCAAATGACCCCTTTATTGAGTTAAAGTAGGTTAACTTGCAAATCGTACATGTTAACTCACGCGAGTTAAATCGAATCGCACGATTTGATTTATGAATCGTGCGATTCTTGTAGGCTTGCAATTTAATAGCCACCTCAGCTCCTTACCTTCACAAATGTCTTCAAATACCAACATTTCAATGGACAAAAACACAATTGAAGTTGACAGATCTGCACTCCAGCACATTCCTATGATTTTTTAGCATCAATGTTCCAACAAAAAAAGTTACACATTTTTAATTAATCTTTAATTTGCAAATGAGGCCATTTTTAAACATGAAAGAAGAGAGTGTAGTAGAGTTCAAGTAGTGAGTTTGCAAAAATTTTAAGGGTTTTCAGTACATTGTGATCCTAGGGTCGCAACCCAAATCACTTTGTTGGAAAAATCATGCAAGATAATCAGGTCAAGAGAAATTTCTGAAAAAGTAATGCAAGGTGATACCATATTTCATGAAACTATCAAAATACTTGCTTGGCAATATGAATCTTCAACAACTTTCCCATGAATATCACCTTATCATGATTGTTTAAGCATCAAAATTAAATGGAATTCTTTTGATTTCTTCTAAAAAAGATAGTATAATACCAAATTATCAAAACTTCCACAATACTAAGCAAAATAATATGTATTAAGAAATACTTCTTATAATTTTTCAGTGCTTTATTCCATAGTTTTTTCTCTGCGTTGAAAAATAATAATTATATTACAAGTACAACTTGAGCAGTATAATTAATAAGATTGGTTTATTGTTAAATCAGTATCAACAAAACAAACAATTTGAAGTTTTTTTTACTAGAATTCGTTTTCTATAATTAATTGTTTTTTAGAAGAAAATTACTAATTGTTGAAACTAACAATTATGAAATATTAGTTAATAAAGTAAGATTATTCGCTTTTTATATAGAAATCTTCATTTGACAATCATCCATCTTGAGTATTTTTTAATTATTCAGAATTAATTCGCATATTATCATGAATAACAACTAATTTAAATACCTATTAATTGATAATCAAAATAAAAAATTATTACTTATTGATAATAAATGTAAATATATAAATTAAAATTTACTTTAAAAGTGTAATCTTATATTACTAATGAAATTATTGATAACATTTGAACATCTAAAATATTACAAAGATTAACAACCCATGAGACAAATCTAAAGAAAATAAATAGAAAGAGTCAAAATCTTAATTATAAACTCTGATTACAACTCTGAAACAGCAACATGTCAAACTCTTTAAGGTTAACCTCAAATTAATGTTCTGACCAAAAAAAAAAAAAAAATCTCAAAACAGTGAACATCACAGGAATTGCAAAAATTTAAAATCTAACAGAAACAAATAAGGAAAAAATGGGATTCCTACTTGATAGCAGGAACTGTGCTTTCTCCACTTCTCTAATGAGTGTATACAACAATGCCAACTGAATCTATTTTATTCTTTAAACTCACAAACGACAAGGTGGATAACTTGGAAAGAATTGTGAAATCTTTTTGTGCATATATGAACCTAAGAATGTAATAATATTATTAATGGTGTGGCATTAAGTAATTAGGATTTAGAACAAAAGATAAAAAAGTTATTTCTGTTGGTACCATCTTGAGCGGAATAAAGACATTTGCATGCTAACGGTTTTTGGCCTTTTGGTAATTCTAAAAGAAGCATCTTACTTGTACTGTGAATTATGTTTATAAATCCTAAGTTACACGGATTCGAGTATGGTGTTGGGTACATATCTAAGTGCCGGGCTCGTTATTTTCTAATTTAAAGAATACGTGGACTCGGCTAGATGTGTCCAAATAATTGGACTCGGGTGCTTGGACTCAGCTAAATTTATGTATGTATGTATGTATGTATGTATGTATGTATATGTATATATATATATATATATATTAATAATTTTATTGTATTTTTTTTAAGTAAATGTTATGTTATACATATTGTGTTATAGTTGATTTGATGTCATTTCTTATATTTAAGAGTTATATGATGTATAAGGGTATTACTGGTATTTTCAATAGTTTAAACTTAAAACACCTAAAACCCTAACCCTAACCTCATCTCATTCTTCTCAAGTCCGCGGCGGCATTGAAACTTCTCACCTCTCCTCTCTCTCACGATCTACTAACCCTAACCCTACATCTCTTCTTAAGTCGACGCCACCCATCTATCGCCTCTCCTCTCTCTCTTTCTCCTCTCTCGCAACCTCATCGACTCCCTCGTCAGGTACACAACACATTTGCATCTTTATCTCTCTCTCCCTTCGCACCTCTGCATCTCTTTCTCTCCGACTGCGCGAGACTTCAGATCTGCCGCGTCGACACGTTTTGTGTTCGGATTTGTGTCAAATCGTGTCGACGCCAGTACTCCAGCACAAAGTGTCGAATCTAGGTATCCGACTATAAATCATAATCCAATTTTTATTTTTATTTTTTTTTTGTAAAATTGTTAATGGTGGGATTGATTTCACATAATAAATCAAATTGTGTATCGTTATTTTTCATCAATCCAAAACATAGCTTGAAGGTACAACAACAAAGCCTCAATCCCAAAATATATGGGGTTTATTACATGGATCAAACCCTTCCATTACACTCGATTTAGTTCCCTAAATGATATGCTTTCCAAGAACTATAATAAAGCCACAATCCCAAATTAGTTAGGTTCAGCTACATGAATCAAACTCGTCCATTGCATTCAAATTTAGCGCGACTAATTATGTGCTTTCCAAATCTTTTAAATATCTTCTAATCAATGCGTCACTACTTAGCTTAGGTCTACCCCTACATCGTCTAGGACAAGAAGCGCTCTTGAGGCGATGATTGCCTAAAATGTGTGAGGCGCAAGGCGCAAGCCCGGGTGAAGCCAATTGTAATTAATTATTAATATATAATATTAAAAAATTACGCATATATTTTATATAAAATTGTATCTTATCAAAGTTATGAAATGTTAAAAAGTTATGAGAGAAAGAAGACCAACAAACATGAAAAATCAAAGTATCAAACATTATATAAAAATAAAATTATGAGAACATTATGATAGGGAAAGCAAAATAACGACAATAGCATATAATTATGATTAGTAATTTTCTTTCCTCGTTCTTCCTTTTTTATTTCTTTCGAATTGAGGCTTTGTTATTATTATTTCTTTTTTCTTTATGCAAACTTTCCTTCTTTTTATGGATTTTGAAATCCTCACCCTTTTTTCCTTCTTTATCTAAACTTTCTATCTTCTCTATAAGTAGAATTTTGTGAAAATTGTCTAATCACCTTTCTCCCTCCCTTTTTTAGTTTCTTTTTCTTTTTAGTTTTTATCCAATAAGGTAAATCCATAGTTTCCATAATTGAATTAACATAAAAAAAACCCAAACAAAAAAAAAATGATTTAATGGATCAGGCATGCGCCTTGGTGCTGCTCCTAGGCGTAGTGAGGCGTGCGCCTTGTTGAATCTCATCGCCTTAGTGTTGTTAAGGCGTAGAGGTTTCGCCTCGCCTCGAGGCGCGGCCTCACTACGTCTCAATAACAATGAAGGTATAACAACAACAAAGCCTTAATCCCAAAATATTTGGGGTTTGTTACATGGATCAAACTATTCCATTGCACTCGATTTAGTCCCCTTAATGATGTGCTTTCGAACAATGACAATAAAGCCTCAATCCCAAATTAGTTGGGGTCGGCTACATAAATCAAACTCGTCTATTGCGCTTAAATTTAGTAAAGTTAATGATGCACTTCCCAAATCTTTTAATCTCTCCTAATCAATGCATCAAAAGTTAGCTTAGGTCTACCCCTACATATTCTAATTTCTTTGATTTCTATTGAGTCAAGTTTACTAATTGGGACATTTGCGTGTCGTCTTCGGAGGTGTCCAAACCACCACAACCGCCCTTCCATAACTTTTGTGTCAAATAGTGCTACTCCTACTTTTATTTAAATTTTTGTATTTCCAATGATATCCTTACGAGTTTTACCACACAACCACTTAAACATCAACCTTAATCATAAACATAAATATAGTGTATTTTAACAAATTTGAACTAGCATAATATTTTATAACAATTGTTCTTATCCTATGTAATGTTCATTTTATTATTGGTTTGCATGAATCATTTTGACTTTTATCATAACTAAGCCTCCTTTCCTTCAAAAGATGATCCCTTTAAAAATACTAAAATAATATATTCATATAATGAAGCTATCATTTCTTTTATACTCTTTTTTTTTTTCGTACTTTATTCTTGATGCAAAAAAAATAATGGTTTCCAAAATTTGAATTGATAGACAATCATCGATCTTATACCAAGGAAGAAGAAAGCATAGCGCATCTTTCTATTCAAGAATTTAACAAAGGTAAATGTAAGCTTTTAGAATCTCAGGTTTTCCTCCTTATGCTACAAAGAAGTTGTAAAGAAGTTAAAAATAAGTTCTAGATAATGTTGAACTGATTGTATAGAGAAATCTTAAGAGAATCTAACAATTTGATTAAAATAAAATGCTACCGCTTTTAAGGAATTAGCGATTACTTTTAAAATTAAATCATAATGGTCATGATAAGGCTTGAATTATAGTGATTTAACAAATGCGGTTAAGTCGTTCCTGTTAGACATTGAATTCCAAATAATAGTTTGGATGCAAGATGGCCCCTCAAACATCTAGCGATTCCAACCTAACTATTCTCACTACACATCGGACTTAAACTGAGAAATAATAGTTCAGTAAACCTTTGAGAAGGTACATAATGTGGATGAGTGGTTCAACAAATCTGCTCCTCTCCTTTATCTTTGTTCATTTAGCATAGAAACACCTACTCCCTTATTCATTGAGAATCCAACTCTGCCTCAACTCCATACTAAAAAGCCTTCCGAAAAGGAATCTTGATTTACACCATTTAAGACAGGGAAGCTCCAGGCTGCAAAGTTAGGTTCAAGAAAGTACTTAATCAAAAGAATTAGGAGAATTCATTACTCGGCACTAGGCAAGTCCTAATTCCATCATTTAATCGATTGACCAATCTCATCTCACTTTCATTCCTTCATTTGGAAATGCCTAATTATTTGATCAGCCAGGATCATTTCTTGGCTCACATCATTGCATGAATACAACACCAAGAAAGCCTATGTCTCAAATTAGTTGGGTTTGGGCCGTTTGGCTACATAATCCAATGTTTCCGTTATGCTCAATTAATGCAATAGAAGGTGTGACATGATGGTCTATTAAATCATTTATAAATAACGCATCCCAATTCAAACTAGGCCCACCTCTATGCTTTTGAATTCGATCAATTTCTGGAGCTAATTTTTTCTGCTTCTTTTATTTTATTCTATATGATTGGATTAGGTCAACTATGCTCTATGAGAGTGAACGTCAAGCGGTAAAGAATATAACACGTGCATAAAATAAAGAATTCAATTAGGGACAAGGTTTGAAACTTCAATTTCGCCTATGACTTCGTTCACTTAAAATTCGGAATTAATTCGAGAAAGTTAACTTCGACGATGAAAGCTTGACAAAAATTCGACGGTGTACGGAAGTTTGTGGAATTTCACTTTAAATGCTAGAAAATTCAAGTTTCTTCGTAGAGATGCTAGAACTATGTTTTATTCGAATTTAGCCGAAGTTTAAGTATATTTCTAGCATAGTCGAAGTTTTAGTCGAAGTTTCAGTCGAAGTTTGCTCAACTTCCACGAAACATAACAATTTTACTTCATGTTTTATTAACTTCCATCGATGTTTTCGAAGTTCTATTCGAAGTTGAGTCGAAGTTTTGCAATTTTTCTCACCTATGAACTTTGCTTCATTCGCCTCAAAATCGACAAACTTCGTCCGAACTTCGCCGAAGTTTGTTGATTTTTTTAACCTTGATTAGAGAAAGGGCGATTGCGATGGTTTGGAAAAATCCAAAGACAACCTGCAAATGACTAACTAAAAAACTCAAAATAACATAGATTGAAGGATTTTATAGTATAAGGATAGACATAAGATAACTTGGTGGATTTATTAGTAACAAAAGATTAAAAGAACCATGAAAGCACATCATTAATTGCATTAAGTCAAATTGAGTAAAAGGGTTTGGTCCTAATTTGTGATTGAGGCGACATTATTGTTGTTGTTGTATTGTTTCTTCGCTTCAATAAAGCATCGCTAACCTAATTGTTGTCTTATCAAATTTTCCTTTTATTTTAGAGTAGCTTTGAACATATTACACCCGTTGCACTCCAGTTCTTCCATGAAGCTCAAAATTCTAAGTGTAACATCATCTTCAATATCTATCTTTTGATAGATAAAAGACAAACCATTCTATGTGAAGCAATATGATTAATTGAATAATCATGATCAAAACTACTTTGAAATGTTCTTTTCCTTGAATGATTCTTGTTTGAGCCATACTTTGCATTCAATATCTGCGTCACCTGGACTCGGTCCTTACGGTTGAGGTGTCCGTGTCGACGCGACATGACACAGGCGCGACCATGAAATCCGTGCCGACACTTCCATCGTGAAGTTGAACTCGCCAACTTCGGCAGAGAGAGAGAGAGAGAGATTCTAATAAAGATATCATATAAGATACATATATTTATATTTTATTAACATCTTTATGTTTTATTTTACTTTATATTTCTTTATGTTATAACTTATACATAAAAATAATTAACTTTTAAGTTATATAAACTATATATAATGGGAAAATCTATAATGGAGCCCATATATATACCTATGTTATGGGAACCTCTCAAAATGTGTTATGCATTAAATATTTTGTGCATTTATGATTCATAGAATAATGTGTTAGATTAAATTCAATGGTTGTAGATGATGTTCCAACTCCACCTAATGTAGAACACTATGTGCGCTACATAGCCGATCCCAAGTCCGGATAAACGACTCTAATGTCCATTTTTCATGCCGGAAAATGGGTAAGGGACGTCCTAAACCCATTTTTCATAGACGAAAAATGGGGGAGGGAGGCCCCAAGACCATTTTCCATTCTTGAAAAATGGAGGGTTGCGATAGGTTGACAGCCAACATAAAACTTTTGTACTCTTCATGAAATGGATCAAACAAATATAAACATTGGGGCGTTCCCGGGTTTGCAAAGTTTGATCCATGTAGTCGACCCCAACTAATCAAGCACAATGGAAGAGTTTGATCCATGTAGTCGACCCCAACTAATTTGAGACTGAGGCTATGTTGTTGTCGGTTGTAGATGATGTTCCCATGGCATGGGTATTTTTATAGTTCCCATGGTAGTAGTACCATATATATACTAAATATTTGTTGTGTCTAAGTACCCGTGTCCAAAATTTCAGACACATATAGCCGAGTTCCCGAGTCTTAAAAACTCAAAAATAGCAAGTCTAACCTCTAGACACATACTCACACCCAACTCCCGTACCCGAGTCCAAGTAACATAGTCCAATATCCACTGTGAAAGAAACTTATCCAAAACTACTTATAGGTGGCAAAGGTCAAGTTATTGATGTGAGAATCACCTAGAGAAATGGAACAATCTTCTTATATCTAAAGAAAGGATCTGTTGAATTTGAAATTCAACTAATTATCTACCTTCAGGTCGCCTAATATCATCACCAACAATGTAGAATACAAGAATAGAGTAATGAGAAACATACTGAATCTCCGCGCAAGAGATTTATTGAAGTGCCAAAGTTGACAATTTACATCCATGATAAAACACACGAGAAATATACGTCGTTAGATAGCTTTTGATAGCACATGATGCATGCTTATGAATACGACAAGCGATAACTAAGGAGAGGTACAAAACAAACCTTTCAACTTTTTCCTTGAGAAAAAACAAACAAACAAACAAAATTTAACTTACTATCAAGAAAAAATAGAAAATATTGGAAGAGGCACTAGCACAATACCTGTGGGCCTGTGAAAATCCTTGAACTGCCACTAGCGGATGACTGCTGGGAATTGTTATGACGTTTCGGCTGGTTTTCAAACTCCTGCTGTTGTAATTGTATTGCCAATTGTAAATCAGAACTGTGAAAAAAGGGTTATCACAAAGAAATTGTCAATCAATTGAAAAAACAAAGCATTATATTGACAAAAAATATTGAAAAAACAACATCAGCCACCAATATAGACTTTTATGGAAATGAATTAACATTTGTTGTGTAAGATACCCTCTCAATTAATATAGGTAATAGGGGAAAAACCTGAAACAGTTTCTTTATCACATCCATCAAAGAATGCGATAGTCGTATACACTGTTAAATTGAGGTGAAAGAAAAAGGAACGACAACACAGCTGTAAATTAATAAAGAATTATGCCTAGCAATTATTTATAGCCCTAATGTTCACAACATTTTTTTAATGATCAAAACAATGTTGAAAGCAAATATTGTAGACATATGTAGGCACCGAATTCAATAAGTAAAGATTACTTCATAGTTGAGCCTCCTGGCGTTGATTTGTCGAAGCTTGCAAGATAGTCCTGAGACAGCGAGATGATGATCGTCAATTCTTTTCAAGAACTTCATAATTTGCATACTATCGAATGACTAAATAAAATGGTACTCACCGCAGTACTGGCCACAACATTTTGTTCATCCCATTTGTCACTAGATTGATGCTCAATCATAAATTTCGTAAAATTGCCTGTCGTAAACACTGTATCCCCATTGACCTATGAATGGTGCATTGACATTATATTCACAATTCACAAAAGGGAATAGGAATTCAAAATATAACAGAAAAACATATCTATTTCTATATCAATATATAATGGAGCCCAAATATATACTCATGTGATGGGAACTATTTTTTTTGTGTGTTGTCAAGCATTTATGACTCATGTATGTAGGAATGAATACACAAATGTATGAATCATTAGATTAAGATCGAGTGGTAGGTAACCGAAGTCCCAAAAGCAAAGTCTCAAGTTCGGCACTTGTGGATGTAACAAATGATCGCTAGGAGAGCTCTACCACTCGGATAAGTCAAAACTTGGGACCAAATTTAGCTACCAGATACAAAGGGGATTGAGGACCAAAAAACAAAGAAAGCACAATATATTTTAAAACTATTCATTAAAAAAAAATTACTTATTTAATTGCGTCACAACAAACAGTTGCAAGAAGGGTGACAAGATAAATGAGCTTCTACACATTAATAGTATATCAGTAACTCTATATATACAAACAAATGCATGAAAATCTTGAAAAGATATCTCAACAACAAACTAAAAGCAATGAGACAAACTATAACACGACCAGTGAAGATAAAGTCAGAAGCAAACAAGTTTAGTCATGATTGCTCCACAAGTAATTAAAAAAGTACTAATTAAGTAATTATAGAGTTCACAATGCCTCTAACCAATTTCTTCGCCAAAGAGATGCAGAAGAAATCATTACCTCATTCAGCTTTTCCCATACTAAATCTGGCTGGTTTATGTAACCTTGGTCAGTGGCTAGAAGGTAAAGTTCTCCACTGAACTGCAAGTAATTCCAACAGCTTGTTAGAATATATTTGCTTGTGGTGAGGAATAGTATATTACTTAGGAAAGGCTATTAGCCAGTATAGTAAACAAAAAACATAGGAAGGACAAACATAGAAGCTGCAATAGCAACTGACTTTGAACATGGTGCTGAAATGGTTATTGCGGAAAAAAACACAGAGCTCGCGTTCTTTCAGACCTTCCTGAAGGCAAAATAAGCTGAGAAAAAAAAAATGAGATAAGAAAAAAGTAATAAATTCGTCTGAATAATAAAAATGAACATGGAATAAAATTACAATGAGGCAACAAGAGGAGCGTGAATACCCATATACTGTTAACTGGCTTGCGTTGTTTTTCAAAAAGTTCTTAATGAGTTCACCTGCAAAGAATTCAATCAGAAAGAGAGGAAGTGCTCCAATAAATGCAGTACTTAAAAGAAGAGGATATCTCAAACAGTCAATGCAACTCAATTATCAACTCAACTAAAACATAGCAGCAAACCTTACCCTTTTGTGGAGTAATATCATCCTTTGGATGAATTTCAGAAGTATCTTCCGCGCCTTTGTCAGCTTGCTCGGCCAGAATTATCTCACCTTCATACATGGGCTCCCGATTTTCATATATGTCACGTCCTGGATCAAGTATGCATTCCTCCCCTTCATATAAGGGTTCACTGGCATCGAGGCTTGAGGACTCACCCTTGGGAGGGTCTACATGCTTTGTCGTACCATCAAGAAGATCACAATGTGACTTTGATGCAGATGGAACAGACACCACAGCGTCACAACTGTTTTGATTCACTGCTCTCTCATGATCACCGGAGGACATATGCTGAGGATAGGGCATTGTATTTTCTTGATCTGCATCTAGCTGCCGAATGCGGTCATTGCATGAGAAGGAAGAATCTTCCACTATTGATGGCAAAGTTTCACTTTGATTCTGAACCAACGGGACATTTCTGGTTTGATTGGTTTCTTCTATACTCAAGTGGTCAAAGTGATCTACACTAACTACTTCTCCACAGCTAGTCTCTGTAGATGATCTGTCACTTCTGTAACGGGTCAAGGGACTAGAATCCAGCAACACCAAATGTTCTGAGTGCTGGAACTGTTGTTTGTCCCCATGTTGATACCCGGAAACATCTGCAAGATCCCCTGATTCGTAAATCTTGTTTTCTTGTCTTTCAGCTTTACATGCTGACAAATCATTGTTGTATTTCTCGTATATAAGAGATTCCTCCGACGAATTTGTCCTTTCAGTTTCTGTCAATTTCAAGACCCTCAAGAGTTCCTCTTCTTCCTCTCTGTCTCCCTTTCTTACTCTGTGATCACTTGATACAGAATGTGGAGAGTCATCAAAAGACATTCCTCGTGAAAGGCATGGAGAGGGAACTCCTAAAGCGGCTGTTGTTGCTGCTGCGAAATCGACACCATCATCTTCGGTACTTTTATTTTCTCCTTCAGGATTTCTTGTTTCAAGGGCAACAAGCTCCCCCATGAGAGTGTTGTATGATTTGGACCCAATGGCATCTGCAGTATTATAATCCTGGCATGCATCATATATAAAATGTGTTACAGTAGCAGCATGCCGATAAATGGATTAGGTAGTGGAAGATATGAGATAACCCAAAGTGATACGTATATTACTTGCTTCTAATTTTTAAGTTTACTAGCATGTATACAACCAAGCTTTCCAAAGGTCATGTAAACCTTCATGCCACAATTAACAGTGAAAATACTATGTAAGGAACCTATTTGGTGAAATTTGAATTTTGTACATTAATTGAGCACCCTCGCTACCTCATGCAATATTTTGGTGTGAGGCTAGTATACTGTATACATTTGTCAAGAATGCAATAAAATATTGATATTTTTTTATTGTTGTTTAGGTATGTATAATTGTGGAAACCAAATAGAACAGATTCTTTCTTGAATTGAGAAAAATCTGCATGTCCGGGACAAAATGTTGAATGACGAAAGCGCGACTGCTCATTAGGCAGAAAGTAGCCAGATTTGTTGGGCTAAGTTTTTTTTTCGCCGTCATCTGGGCTCAGTTTCATTCATAGCTCAATTAAATAAAGATGCATACGGTAGTAAGCTAAAGATGTGTGCATGACACATAGTACTAAAGAATTAAAACAAAGAACAAAAACAAAGAAGAGAAGTCAACAAATGCTTGATTTCTCAAGGACACTACTCAACTCACGTCAACTTTGTCGAGTAGTAGGCCTGCTGGCTATATAATGCAGAACATGCAGGTAGTTACATAATTTAGAGAAATATATAATATTATGAATAACTATCAGTCGTGAAAAAAACACAAGTAAAGAAGAGAGGAAGAGAGCTGCCGTAACATCATAAACTGCAATGAGGGATAGTTCACTCAGTCTCCATCAGGAAGTACAGGAATTTTGTAAAAATTACACCAGATATGGCAAAGAAAGTAAATAATTGATCATTTAATTAATTTGGAGGATGATGCAGTAATGAATGATATCACAAGAGGCAGCATATAGCGATATAGATATGCTTTACTATTTATGGAATGAAATTTGTCAGATTCCATATGTAAACATAGGGCTAATGAGGTAAATTATGGGGCTTGAATGTAATCAATAAGTCATATAGATGGACAGGAAGTAGGAAGTGAAAGAGAGTCGCCACACCCCTTGGCCTTCCAAAACTTAATGTGCTCACCGCACCATTTACAACTGTATGAAATTCCAAAGAGGCGAAAGGGTAGGGAAGAAAAAATTCACGAGTTTTAATATGAACAAAAGAGGTCAATCCATTTGCTATTCAACATTCCTATTATCATGCTGAGACTTGCTCGCATTCTAATCATCAACACCTATAACACATGCCCTTTTGGAGATTTAAATAACAACTTAAGACTAATGACCTTTTCCAAATAAGAACATCTCCAAATGACCAGCAGCCTTCGATGATGGCCTTTTGAGCAATCTCATAATAAATGAGATGTAAAGCATGATTTTCCCTAGGGATTTACTGATTGACACAAGATGTAGGGGGGCGAAAGATAGATTCTAAAATAATTTGACTCAGCCTCCAAAGGACCAAAAACTTTTCTCCTATCCATCAAAGAGGTTGTGTAATTTCGAATATGATGGGCTTCAAGAAAACTTCAGCGACAGGAATTATATAATGTCATGCTAATATTAGTCGATGACCAAGATTCTACTAGACATTCTAACACCTCCACAAACTAGCATAGTGAATATCTACATATTATTCGACCTTTTAGAAATTTCCTTATTCGGGCCACCAGTTTACTAGAAGCTTTTTACATTAGGAAGCTAATAATTTGAAAGTTTTTCTTATCCATTCATTAGAATGTTTCCCTCCCAAGTTGGACTCTTAAATACCACGACCTATTTTTGCAGTATAGAAGACAGTCCATGACTGCTTCTCCTTAGATCAATTTATTCTCAAGAAATAGGTTATTTTATTATTCCATAACATTGGCCTTTTATAGACCTTTCTTACAATAGGAAGACTATTAGAACTAGAAACTACTAAAGAAGAGTTCAATTAGTAAGGGAAACATTCTAATAAACGAAAAAGGAAAACTATCAAATTAGAAACTTCCTAAAAAAAAACGAAAAAAAAAAAAAAACTTCTAATAAACTGCTACACGCAATATGGGAACTTCCGAGAGATTGTATCACCATATTGATGACTATTAACTAGCACTTAGCCATATTAACTTTTAGCCTTGACACATAATTTTTTTCTTCAACATATGAGTCACCCATCTAACGTTGTTCTCTTCTTGCTCAAGGATAAAGGAATATCATTTGCATATTGAAAATGTAAAAAATATAATTCCCTTCTAAATTAAAAATCTTCTACCAATTATTTTTTCCCTAGCCCAAGTAATCAATCTACTAGGAACATCCCAAATTAAATTAGAAGGGAAGGTGGTAAAGTGTAGCCATGTCTTAATACCATAGTTGCACTAAACTTTTCTCACGGCATCACAATAATATGATCAAAGCAAAAAGAGTACTTTGGAGTGCAATTGACAATCGAATCCGCATATCTCCTGGGATGAAGATTAAGAGATTAAAAATGAATTATCATCTCCTAGTAAAACCTTGCACATCTTATGATGCATTAACTATAAAAAAGATTGAAAGATTACCAAATCACATAATGTCACATCAAATGCATTAAATCAAGCTGAAAAAATATGCTCGATGCATATAACTGCAACTACTTTAGGAGCTTTATGCTTGTACTTGTAAATGGATGTATGTTCTTAATCTTCTTAGTATCAAAAACTCGTAAGGAAATTGATTTACAAATCTCGTAAAAGATATACTTTTGTTGTGAGTTTGGTATGCCAACATTCGCTTTACATGAAACACCTTGAAGCAATTTTATCAAAATCTTGATATTTTAAAAGTACTTCAACCAAATGTTAATCCTTCTAAAAGACCACACGGTAAAACATTCAAGTGTAAACTGTTATAGATTATTTTCGAGAAAGAAGAATACGCCAATATAGATTAATAGGATCAATTCTTGACACGAAATCCATGTTATCTTGTACTATTTCTTGCAAAACCTGTTCATAAAGAGAGGCAAAAGTCAACGGATAGTTGCATGGAGCAGTTGTTGAGGCAGAATAAAAGGTTATGTTTGAAAGAGTTGTGAGATGTTATGTTACGGTTGAAAAAATCTGCCATCAACGTTGCACAAAAACTTAGGCAAGATGATTAGATGAAACATGTGAAAAATGACGAAGTAGTTCATTAGAAAGAAGATTTGACTCTGAAAACTACTTACATGCCTTTTTTTTGATACACAACATATAGTCAATATTCGCAACAAAGGACCATTTGAGCCTCATTTTGAGCTTCTCTTTAAATAAATAAGATAGCATGATGAATACCTTGTGCACCAACTTGAGGACAAGTGTTATGATTTATAGGGGCTGGTCATAATAAACTCTATATATAAATAAAGGAAGTGACTATTAGCTCCCCCTTTACCCTGTATCAGCCCCCCATTTAATTTAATACATTTTTAAATTAAAATGTCTTTAGGCAAAATTACATAAATAACCTCACTCTAAATCATGAACCCATTTTCTTTTCCCCTTCTATTTTTCACTCTATACACTCCTCAACTTTATTTTTCACTCTCTACACCCCTTCCATAAATGAAACCTTAAACTCATCCCCAACTCATATCTCACTTACTACACATATTCACCCCAAATTAAAACCACCCCTTCTCCTCTTCTACCTAATTTTTACTTTCTATACCCCTACTCCGAAATTAAACCATAAACTCATCTCATTTTCTTTTCTACTTTCGAATCTTTACACCCCTCCCCATCTCTCTGTCCATACACTCAACAACTCACCACCAAATGCAACATCTTGATTATAGTATTTAATTGAGATTTGATTCACATTCTTGAATGATTAGAACATTTAATTGTGTTGAATTTTAGCTTTTAAGGATCAAAGAATCAATCTTGGAATGCAACATAGAGCAAATTGAGGTAAGAAGAGAAGAAGATGATGCGCAACAAGAGGTTGGAGGTTGGGATCACAAAGATGAAAAGAGAATTTTCTTTGAGGCGTGAGGGAGGCAAATATAGGCTAGGGGTACATTGGAAAGTTTACTAACAATTAAGAGGGTTGCTTAGAACATGAACTAACTTAATAGAGGTTATAAATAACGTTAAATTAAATGGGGCTGATATAGGGTATAGGAGTGCTAATAGTCGCTCCCTAAATAAAACTAACATAATCTCTCAAATTTGATTTCTTATTTCTTGTAGAGGACAGAACATTCATTAAAGAACAAAAAAGGAAGGGATTGCTGATTTCTTAGGCTTTTGTTTGATATTTGTTACTCAATTCAATCCTTTGATACTCAAGGAGAATTAGTGGTTAGTGGTCTCATTGTTTCACATAAACAGCAATCTTTAAATTAAGATTTGTGAGTCATACCACTATGGCCGTATAAGCAAGAATCTATATCTAAAACCTAAGCTATCAGAAACCTTGGGCCCCATGATTCACTATTCATTACATAGCTAAAGCTATCAGAATATTTTCGTTCCTCATCAAGACTGGAGAAATTTTTCATCCCTCGTCCTTAATGATGAAAACATTAAATGGCTCAATGATAAAAGTTACGCGTAACCAATATTATTTCATTAATCAAATTGACAACAACAACATGAAAACAATGAAACAGTAATTATTTCACTATTGACTTATTAAGCTTAACTCCAAGTCCCCAAGGAAAGCTCAGGTAAAAAAGAGTACATGAATAAGAGATAGATGAAAACTATTAAGCGATTGACATTGTCCAATGCAAAATTGTGATTGTCCATTTTGAGTCGATAGGAAGAAATGAGGACATTAATTGTCGATAGTTTTGGAAACAATGAACCAATGTCCAAAGAAACATACCTGGGGATCAACTATCCAACCGTGATATAGTGGAATGTCAAGTAGATCGAATATCGCACACTCTCGAGTAAATTCAAAATCATCAATTCTGCATAGAATGATAGAACAACAACTTGTACTTGAACAAACAGTAAACGTAGAGATATGCATGGACCACAATTAAAACAGAACACAAAAATATACCTCCGAAATTTAATGTTGACATCAATCCCTGTGGCGAGACGAGGAAGGAGGTCGATCGCGTCAGCGATGTTCTGTTGCTGATTCTCAAGAAAACCAGCATCTACGTTCTACATTCAAATCGAAAACCACAATTCATGCACCAGAGACAATTTAAAATCTAAATAGAAAGCCAAAACCAAAACCAAAACCCTACCTCGGTATTGCTATTGGAATCTATCAACCTTTCAGCAACCAGCGACAACAATTTCTGAAGCGAAACCTCAGATGCATCCAGACTCAGATTCAAACAATTCTTCAAAAGAAGAACATTACCTGCCGCGACAAAACCGAAATCAAATCAACAAGCAAAAATCCACAAACCAAACGAAACCCTAACCATTACTCAACAACGACATCAAGAACGAACGATTAAAAGAAAAGCGAATAGGAATTACAGATCGCGAGGAGGGGGCATGGTCCATTGTCGTTCTGGAGAATGATCGGCGTCTTGCGCCCCAAGAACTGGACGACCTTGGTCTTGTACAAGCGCTCCTCCTCCTCGTTGTTCTCCTCCAACTTCTCTTCGTTTCTGCGCGGTTGATCCTCCTCCGCGGCCATGGCGGAACCGATTTCCATTTCGAGATTGAGAGAGAAAGAGAGAGAAGGGGAGAATGGTTGAGGTTGTGTTACGGTTTCGCCAGAGATGAAATGAAGTAAATTTGAGGGCCGCTATGGGCACCCCACCAATTCATGAACGAACCCATTTTTTTTTTTGTCATTCTCCTCTCTAAATTATACTTTGATGTAAATGACTCTATTGCCCCTTCATATAAACTCTCTCCAACCTCACAACCCATTTTCAAACCAATTTCGGGGCACCCCACTACATTGGCTCCCAAGTGAAACCTAAAGCCACAATTTGTTTGTCGGGCGATACAGTGTATCGATGAGTGCCGCTAAGGGCACCCCACCTTTTCACGAAGGCACCCAGTTAATGTGGGCACAAACCGATTTACCTGGGCACCCAAAAATTAGACCCGAAATACATAAACTACCCCTCGTGGAAATCCATCTCGCACCCCACCACCCTCGTGCAAACCCCTGAGCACCCCACCACCCCCACCACCACCTTCACGGAACTCCTTGTGGAAGAATCCATTTGTTTTGAACCGGCCAGTGTGAGGAATCCCCGAAATCGTGTTCTCCGTCCCTCGCCGTGTGTTTCTCCTTCGTTGTTCGAGTTTTCTGCATTTTGTAGGGTCCGGTGTGTGAGCCGATTTCGTCTCCAAATTAGGGCTCGGTTGAAGATCGTCGAATTAAGTTACATTTGGTAGAGTAGTTGTAATGTGTGTGTGGCGGTTTGTAGAATGGTAAAAAATTGGGAAATCGCGGTTCTCGGCCACACAGGCCAGAGACGGTGTCAACTGTCTCGGCCAAGCAAGGCCGAGACATAAGCTAATATTTTTGGGAACTAGCAGTCTCGGCCACGTAGACCGGAAGAGTTGACAGCGTATCGGTTACGCATGTCCGAGAATACTGCCGTTATCTCGGCCGTGACATGACGAGAGCTACAATTAGTGATAGGTAATGTGGCGTCGGTGGTGTATAACCGAGAATTTTCTCCTACACTCGGTTGTCCACTTCCGAGAGGGTCTCAGTAGGCTCGGTCGTCATAGGACGAGAGTAAGGCGAATTGAAATGGTCAATCCATCTCGGTGGTGTATAACCGAGAACTTACTATTGGACTCGGTTGTACACTGCCGATATATTGGACTACTTGTCGGTCATGGGTGACCGAAAATATGGGTTGTTTCACGAACCTGCTTGACCGAGACATCAGAAATGGATGAATTTGAACATTATTTTTTGTAAAAAATATTTGTGGTATGTCAAACTAACAATACAAGATTGAAAATCCAGCACGACAATTTGCACCGAAACTTAATTAATTATAAATCTCCGTAGCATTCAAACTGACTCTAAAAAGGGTCCATCCATAAGTAAACAACAATCAAAATACAGCAACATTTGCATATACATAGAACATTCGGAGGAATTGGCAAAATTTCTAAATGTTTAGCCATCAAGGTTTCTAGGTACAAGCTTTAACCTACGGTGTATCTAATTCTACAACAGGTATGGTGGTTTCATCATCAGCAGTTGCAATGGGCGCGATGTCTCGAAAAACGAATCCATCTCGCCAACTTTTGGCGCAGTCCTCAAAGTACCGATCCCACGATGGATATAAGGATGGCAGCGGTGCATTCACACGCAACTGCACTTGTCAAAGTGAACAGTAGAACATAGAAGATATTGTCACAAACCCGATTAAGGGGGAAACAAACCAATTCACAAAAAATCATAGAACTTACCCTAACCCAATGGATATTCCTTTCATTTTCCATTGCAATGATAAGTCTGTTGTGCATTGACGACGGTGGAGTACTACGTAGAGGTAGGAATGTGGAGGCACTCCCATGCGAGAGGTTGACGAGAATGACATTGAATGCGGTGGATACTAACAATCCCATGTCCGAAGTGTCAACCATTCTTTGAAAGATGCCCCCTCTTCTTCGGGCAATGAACCGCATTCTTGACGCCTCTCGAAACTCGAGCCAAGCACTTCCCGCCAAAGGTCTTCATACCCGATAATCTCATCGTACATCCTTCTACGCACAATCCTCCACCCGTCTACGTCGGCAAGTCGAAGCCCAGAGGCTATACGCCGATATCCACAATTTCCATCGGAAACCACATCGATAATGGCCTCAACATGTGGCAACCAATCCGGTTCTAAGCAATGACCATAAGCCATGTTAGATCCACTTTGCGTGCGTCGACTGGCACGACGCATTTGTGGAACAACCTTGCCTTTCTTCTGCCTAGAAGTGGAGGCCTCTTTTGTGGAGTGGGAGGACTCAAATCCGCTCTCCACCCGTCTCGTCGAAGAATCGTCATCATCGTGTTTTCTCTTCGACACTGGGGTGCCTCCGATTGGAGACCCCGGTGTCCTCCCACCCGCATCCTCAACTTCCTGCTCGCACTCCACAAAAGACGAAGGTGGACTAATCTCCCTGAGCTGCTCACTTTCAGTCATCCCCCCGCATCCTCAACTTCCTCCTCCCCTTATCTAATCTTCCTGCGGTGTCGTGATTGTGCCTCCCACAAATCACGGTGACATACCATAAGAGTCGGCATTTTCCTTGACGTTAATTTGGAAAGGGCATCCACATTTCTTCGTACCGGTGTGACTCCTCGCCTTTTCATCATTCCTTGATTTCTTTAAGAATTTTGCCGCTTTCCCATTCCCTACTCTCTCGAGCCGGTCCCCTATATGTCCCGGACCTCTCAGAGCAAGTTTCACCCTTCCCTGCGCTTAATGCCCCGGGCATCCGAGCGCTCGTTACTTACTAACACACTTGTTCACTTGTTCTCCCGCCTATGATTTGAAGCCATGAAATAGCCGCTTCTCGAGAGGGAATGGCTTACAAGGTGTGAAAGTGTCCTTGTAGTCCGGAAAATTACTAGATACCCATTACACTGCAATACAAACGAAGTGTAACATTAGAATCAACCAAAATGTACAAGCACAATCACAAAAAAACCCAAAAACAAAACAGGTTCTCGGTTGTACAGTCCGAAACTTTCTTCGAGTCTCATTCATGTACGACCGAGAGTAACTCAGTACTCTCGGTCGTACCAGTCCGTGACCTGAGGGAAACATCTCGGTCCTCTATGACCGAGACATTACTATACATCTCGGTCCTGCGAGGCCGAAACAATCGCGCACCTAGACAGAAACTTCGGATAACCGCATAAAAAACACAAAAAATTTGCAAAATTACCTCAAGGACGACCTCCTCTGGCACCGAAGCATTACAATCCTCCATTATATAGTGGAAACAACTTCGGATTTGAAGAAATTACCAAACCCTACGTTGACAAACAAATCATCATTTTCACGCTTATACACAACTAAACAAATAAAAAACCCGAATATGGTTGTCAAATATTGTTACCTCGCTGTCAGACGATGTAAATCCGCAAGAATCGATCAGCTCTTCGCCAAACGGAATGTGGTTGTTGCTTTGTGATTCAAGCTTGCTGGTGGGGTGCCCTAACTCCTTGTCAAAATGGTTTGTGGGGTTTGAACCATTATATATATATATATATACAGGGGCAAAATGGTCTTTTCCATTTTTGCTAGAATTTTTACAAATAAGTGGGTGCCTTCATGAAAAGGTGGGGTGCCCTTAGCGGTTCTTGCGTCTGCACATCATCTGATAGCGAGGTAACACTGTTTTACAACCATATGAAGCTTCGAACGAACTATTTTTTTGATCAAAACAGTGAAATTGATGATTTGGTTTGTCAATGTAGGGTTTGGTAAATTCGACCATTCCGAACTTATTTCCACTATAAAATGGATGAATATACTGCAATGGTGCAAAAGGAGGTACAAGAAGAGGTATTTGTTGAAATTTATTGTGTTTTTTTCTGGTTTCTCATATTTTCAGTCGATTTTTCACGGGCGCGATTGTTTCGATCTCGCAGGCCAAGACTTATTGATAAGTCTCGCGACATCCACGAAACTTATTTGTAGTTCACGATCATGATGTGACCAGAAACAAAATCATAGTCTCGGTATAAAACGACCGAGAGGCTGTTTTCGTAGGTCTCGGTTGTCAATGAACGAAACTTTGCTTATAGTCTCGGATCCGTACAAACCGAAAAATTGGTTTTTTTGGGTTTTTTGGTGAATTTTTCATTTTGGTTGAGTCGTAATGTTACAATGTATGTATCGCAGTAATGCCGATTTCAACTTTATTTACGACTACAAGGATGCGTTTACTCCTTTAGGTCATTCACATCTAGAGAATCGGTTATTTCATGGCTTCAAATGATTGGTCGTGAGAACAAGTTTTTGTTGGTAACGAAGCACTCTGATGCCGGAGGGATTAAGCGCAGGGGAAGGGTCAAACTTGCGTGTGAGAGGTCCGATACATATAGGGGAATGTCACAAAGAGTTGGGAAGGGTAAAACAGCAAAAATTGTTTTGAAACCAAGAACTCAAGAAGAAGAAGAAACGGGGAGGACTCAAACTGGTACAAAGAAATGTGGATTCTCTTTCCTTATTAACATCAAGGAAAATGTTGATTTTTTGTGGTATGTCATTGTCATATGTGGGATGCACAATTACGACCCCGCCAAAAACTTGGACGGCCACTCATTTGCAGGAAGATTGGATAAGGGTGAGCAGGTGGTTATGGTGCAGATGACTAAGGGTAATGTGAAGCCAAGAGATATCCTCAATACGTTGAAGCAAAAAGATGTTAAAAACGTATCGACAATGCGGACAATATATAATGCACGACAAAAATTCCGAATTGAGGATGCGGGTGGGAGCACTCAAATGCAACAACTATTACACATATTGGAGAAGAATAAGTGGATGTCGTGGCATAGGAAACATCCCGATACGAATATCGTCACTGATTTATTTTGGTCACATCCCATTCAATCAAGTTGCTAAGGTGTTTCTCATCGGTAATTTTGATGGATTGCACTTACAAAACAAATAGATATCGAATGCCGTTATTAGAGATTGTTGGCATCACTTTAACGCATTTGACGTTCTCCGTTGGGTTTGTTTTCATATCATCGGAGACTCATGCAAATTATGATTGGGCACTTGAGAACTTGAGATCCATATTGGATGGGTGGCCTAAACCTGACGTGTTTGTTACGAACCGAAACTCCTCCCCGAAAGGAAATTGACGACGTCACTCACCATTTTCCTCGCAGACTCTAACGTACACAACTCCGGCGGCGAGTCCATCCATCTTAATGCCGCGTCCAACGCACGCCTATTACGCTGATGAAAAGAAAATTAAATTCGTTAATGTAATACATATCGGGTTTTCGAGAATTGGCAAATACTTCTATATAATACTTATAACACATTCAATACCTAAAATAGCTTATTGTTAGTGATGGTTGTGGCAATCACGTCGTCATCAAAGTAGCTCGAGTTGGTGATCACTAGGTGAGACATTTTGAGGAACCCATGTAGGTAGTCCGGTGTAGCCAAAAACTCGAACTCTGCCTTGTCACCGCGAACTTCGGGGGCCAACAAATGGTTGCGCCAACGTTCCCAATAGTCTTGTTGGAACCCATACTTGACCGAGTATTTGAGTGCAGATGGGTCTCGATGTGCTTCCAATGGGCGGTACAGAAGATCTGGTATAGATTGCACGTGGTCAAACTGTCTCAGAATCCTCTCTGGATGGTAGGGCTCCACCACATCCATGTACTTCAGTGTGCCACTATAGAAGGCCATCGCGTGCACAACTTAATTATCTATGTAATTGACATAAGGGTCCCAAGTGACCTAATCAAACATAGACAACCATAATTAGTAACTATAAACTAAATGCAACATTTACCAACAAGATTGGCTAAGTATCTCACCTCACTTGGGCGCAATCTGTCCAATGTTCTCCTAATGGACCCAACCTTGTCAATATTCATCACGGTCTCGTGCTTTTGAATCCATCTGCAGACACGAGATTGCACGTAGTCCATGTATTTTGCATTGGCTATGGCGAGCCCAAGTTTGAAATGGTCGTACACCCATCCCTGCAAATACATACAACGTTAGTTAGTGGGAAAATGCAAAAATTAATACTAATTATTCAGAAAACAATGTAAGTCGATTTAATAATAAACCTCAAGTAATGTGAGGTAGCCGGCAATCTGAGATACTTGTACTCTGGTGGCAGACCCCAAGTGTCGGTACAAGTAGGCTAATGCACCTGCACCACATGCATACTTTCCCACGTCGTCCAAATCTTCTAGAAGCTTCAACAACGCAATAGATACCCGAGATCTACTCTTATCCGCAAAAAGGGTGCAGGAAAGTAGGTACAACAAGTACGTCCGTGCTGTGCATTCTACATGCAGCATAAGTTGTGTTCCTCGAACCAGCTTTGGGGCACCATCGACTCTTCAACCAACATTTTCGTACTGTGAGCCCCTTGTTGATGTTCACTTCATCCTCATCATCTTCAATGCTAACCCCAAGTAGTTTGGACACCAGCTTAATCGCATCCGAGCGGAGATTCCTCGGTGTACCTCGCAAAGTTCTCAACTGCAACCACTTTGCCCGTCACATGAATCTTCAGGAGAATGCTCACATCCTCCAAGGAGATCGACATTTCACCGAATGGTAAGTGAAATGTGTTCGTCTTCGGCTGCCACCGCTCCACAAAGGCATATATAACCTCATTGTTAGCCTTGCGGTATGAGCAGTCTATCAGCGTATTCAACTCAGAGCGCTGATAATCCTTTGAAGGCCCTTGGTATCAGGGTGGCACGAGTGTAAGTCCCATTCTTGGATCTGAGCACCGTGATTGATACACTTGAGTATCGGACGATCCTGCAACAACAAAAAACATTTCATCAGCTTAGTGAAAACCCTAATTTTCCAAGTACTCCATTCAATGAAACTTTATATACCTCATTGCTCCAAATCGCTAATGTGACATTATCTTTAAAGCTCTTCAACAATGATCCATCTAAAGGACCACTGGGGAAATGAGCACACATTTCCAAATGCCCTTGTGACTCTCCTTCATTATGGCCACCTCCACCACTAGTACTCACACCCACATTACGATAAGTACTTTTTGGTGTCCGCCGGTGCTGATGAGTCACTACTACTAGACTCTGATGCATGAACCTCATCTTCGCCTCAGGCAACTACAAGATCTTTTTGTCGCCGCGTGTCAATGTTGGAACCCTCATCGTGCAATTGTAAATTTTTTGCACGATTTCCAGCAATCTTACATTTTTCCTTCACATCTACATTCTCTTTCTCTTTCCGATAAGATGCAGTCGGGGGTCTCCGGCCGCCTCACCCACGGTTACCCATCGACACCTCAACATCAACCTTTTCCCTAGTCACCGGGGTTTTCGAACGAGCCATACCTGATAAGACTACAACATGTAAGCGCCTGGAGCAGAAACAGAAGTACAATTCAAAAAAATAAGAACAATATCTTCCATTTCTATAGTCTCGGTCAAGCAGGTTTGAGAAAACAATTAGAATATCGATTACGCGTGACCGAGATAACATTATAAGTATCGGTAATGGACAACCGAGAAAACTGCTACATTCTCGGTTGTACATCACCGACATGACATCAACTATACACTTCGAATTACTCTCATGATGTGGTGACCGAGAGCAATCACAGCGTTACGCTACCTAAAACAATAACACAATTAGAATTTCGGTGACGCGTGACCGAGATAACACAATTAGTCTCGGCCATGCTTTGCCGAGAATGTATAAACTATTCTGGCATGTCTAGCCAAGAACCACGAGTTCCCAAACACTTCCCCTATGTCTCGGCCATGCTTAGCCGAGACTGTACAAATTATTTCTGGTATGTGTGGCCGAGAACCACGAGTTTGCAATGAACGAACCATTGAATGCACCGCTACACAAACATAACAAATACTCTACCAAATGCAACTTAATTAGACTATCAACGTACCTTCAATCGATCGATTTCACGACTTGAGTGCGAGAACGAAAACCTAAACCCGAGCCCTAATGTGGAGACGAAATCCAACAAATCGGTGAGCCTCCAAACTCGAACGACACAACAACAATCGCCTACGACAAAGGAGAGAGATGGAGAGAAACGAAGACAAATACGGGGTTCGTAGGTTGCTTGCAATGGATCGAGCAAAAATAGTGGGTTCAAGAGCACGGTGGTGGGGTGCCTCTATTTTGTATGAGGGGTATTTTGGAGATTTCGGGCCTCAATTTTGGGTGCCCTTGGTAAATTACTTTGTGCCCTCAACAATAGGGTGCCTTCATGAATTGGTGGGGTGCCCATAGCGGCCCTCTAAAATTTTTACATGACCAAATGAACGGATTTTTTTGCATGATTAACACATTTGAGGAAAATATTTATTAATCTAACACACTTAAAAAAATATTTACCAATCAAACTCATTTACTCCACGTTACTGCCACATCACTTTTTTTTGTCAAATACAAAACGTAATTGACGATCACGTTTTTGGTTTTTTTTTTTGGAATTTTTTTTACTTTTAGTAGATTTTTTTTTTGTAAAAAATTGAAAAAATTTTTTTCCAAATTTTTATTCAGTGTTGGTTTTTTTTTCCTTTTTGCTTTAGCAGTTTACAAACAACATCTAAGTTATTTATACTTCAATTTTCGAAGTCTGATTTATTTTTATGAAGAGAATGAAAATAAATCTTGACAAAGTTTAATCTATCATATTATACCTCATATATCAAACAAGTATAATCTCTAGCATATATGTGTTTTTATATTTTTTCAATAAAACTAAAGCTTTCAAACTAGTAAACTAGTATATTCGTGTTTTTTACTTTTTTGTCAATACAAATTAGTACAAAATTTGAAGTTACAATATGTTTATGACCTTATCTTTTACAACAAAATCTTTCAAACTCGAGTAATTTGCAAAATTCATAAAATTCATGTTAATCAAGCAAAAAAATTCATTTGCTATAAATGAAGAACTTGAAAGTCGATCAACTACAAAGCATTAATATAAACAAATAAAAAAAATATCTTGTTATAGTAAAAAAAAAGTCATAGTCTGACCCCAAATAATGACTTCCAGTCCCACAACATGTTCTCTTTACGACTCGCACATTACGATGTAAAGCTAATGGCACATTCGAAGAGCCAACATCAGCACACAACGGATTTTGAGCATTTTCTGGTTGAATTTCATCTATATCGTGTCATCCACCATCAGCAGTATTTGTAGTATCAAATAAATTCATCATTACTGGACTTGCATTAAAATGACGTGAAAATGTAGGTATCGTATCAAAATGAAAAGCTTATGTAGTCTCGAATGCCATGTTGGGAGGTACTGATGGAGAATGTGGAGTATCGAACTCGTTGAGAGGTACTGATGAAATATGTAAAGTCTCGAACTCGTTGAGAGGTATGGATGGAGTATACACTGGAGTATCATGCCTCGAACATATATCTTCATGAGAAGATTGATGAGATTCTTCAAAAGAAGTGGACATATTATGGATGCGATAATCTGCATGTATTGCAGTTAAAGTCGATGCAGCTACATCTCTAATACGTTGAATAAATACATCATCACCCAATGTCAACTGATGAATTGATGTCATTCCATGTACCTACATATAAAATATTTATTAAGTTGTATGTGAAAACAAAATCGAAACAACTATTTAAAAAACTTCATGATAGAATAATAAAAATTTGTACTTATCAATGCCTCAATAATAGCTCCACGATGAGACATGAATTGTCGTGTAATGCGACGATACCATTGCATGTACGGGTCATAAAATTCCAATGGCTCATCTAATAACTCATCATTCGCAATATTAGATGCACGTTCGTTCCACATGCAGACATAATCACTATGTTCTGCACTCCAATATTTGTCTGTTTTCCCTCGCAAGTCAATCTTATGTAGTTCCATGCTTGTGCTATTTAAAGGTGGTATCTTTTGTTTCAAACCGGATTGTCACTTAACTCTATCAGGATTATACATTTCAACAACACAAAAGAAAAGTAAAAGTGTCATCGTTCGCCAAATAGCACGACCGCTGCTACAATACGCAGTCAAATCCCTTATCACCGTCGTAGGATACGACTCCCAAATTACCTGAACTTATGGAAAACAACTTGAAATGAATAAAATTCTCATTTCACCATTTCACAAAAGGGTATTTGAAAAAAACTGATTAAGTGCATTTCTTACTTCATCGAGTGTTTGCATATCAATCATTTCTCTGTATTTTGTTAGCACGTGCATTGATGTTCCTGTGGTCTCTGAGGCATGTCTCCACCTATAAAAACGTGAAAAACAACACAATGCATGCATAACTTTACATGTAGATAAATAAATTCAATTTTTTTAACTTTGTTAAAAAATTGTAACTACCTATGAACAAATGGAGGAGGCGAAAATAAATTTTCATTTGGTATGATGTCATTTCGAAAAACATTTCACATTATTGGTGCAAGAAAATGCAACTTGTCCCACACCCATAGTTGCAATAATATTACTGGACTTGCAATCTCTGCTCCATCAATGTCAGCGGCAAGACACAATTGTCTATATAGGTGAGCCAAAGTTGCACTACCCCAACTGTATTTTCCTGCCGCCTCAAAATCCTCCAAAAATTGTAAATACGTTGTGTATAATATTGTTAGACTTGTCTGCAAATAAAGTTCATCCAAGAAGTTGTAAGATGTAAGCTTTTACATAGCGTTGCACTTCTACGTTACCAGCATTATTTGGAAGGTTTGAAAACCATCTTGAAAGTTGTCGAATTTGGATCCGACCTCCGATTTTCTTGTTTTTAGGGAATGGAAAGCCTAGTAATCTCAAAC
Organism: Stephania cephalantha; assembly: GCA_039657325.1. Lineage (NCBI taxonomy): Eukaryota > Viridiplantae > Streptophyta > Magnoliopsida > Ranunculales > Menispermaceae > Stephania > Stephania cephalantha. Next base: position 27,184,318 of record CM077577.1, read on the forward strand.
ATAAGGCATCATAATCTTGTTCTACGCGACCAGTGATTGATAATCCATCGACATATAACCCTAAAATTATTTGTACATCTTGTAGGGTAATAGTCATCTCGCTTAACCGGAAAATGAAATGTGTGAGTTTCTCGGCCCCCACCTTTCAACAAGTGCAGTAATGAGATGCTAATCAATTCCTATGAAACCTATTCGCGACGTTCCATAGAGCCCAGCTTCCTCAAGGTACCCAACTATACATTCGTCAAGTGAAACCAATCGATGTAATGTCGCTGAATTACGCCTGATAGTTAATATACCAGGATCATCCTATGCAAATAACATATAAGTTACATTAGTTCAAATTTAGCTACAAATCTCTAAAAATGCAAACAAGCAAAAAGTAATACCGATCCATTCCAAATTCGAGTAGATCTATGTAGAGCCTGCATAGTCAACATTGAATCATCTATAGGCCCAGGATCAATATCGCGCTTGAACCCCAAAACATTAACAATATTGTCATTAATACAAAAAGCCAATTATGAAAATAACAACGATAAAGTTCATTCAAGAATAAATAAAATTAATACAAAATGAGCTAATTCTTCTTCATCAACTTCAAATAAAATAAAATATGATTTAATTGAAACACGGTACATACACCACATAGTCATAAAAAAGTGAACTAATATAAGAAAAAAATGAGTGAATGCGAATGATAAGACTTGACACGCCTTTCACTATGAACCATTAGGTGGTTGTTCTTGCTGATGACGAGAGCAAGTGCGCCTATTGTGACCATCCTGCTTACGCTTACTACATCGCAACGTTGTTGATGTTTATCTCCATTCCTTTTCTCGTTGCATATGACGTGGTTGTTTTTGATTGCCTCTCCAATCTATCTCAGTTCGC